>PVKC010043521.1:0-11769 GCA_004027635.1 Crocidura indochinensis | reverse complement strand
GTGGGAAGGTTGCACTAGTGAAGCGGAGTATTCTTTTCTACAACTGAAACACAGCTATAAACATGTTTGTAATCATAGTGCTTAAGTAAAGGTTTTTCTTTAAACATAAAAAGCTTTCTTGGAATATAGATATTTAAAAAAACACTTAATTATTTAATCTTATTTTCTAGATTGTTTTCTCTTGTTTTGGGGGCACACCTGATGGTACACAGAAATTGCTTTGACTCTGCGCTCAGAAATTATTACTGACTGTCTCAGAGACAGTATAGGATGCCAGGAATTGAAACTGGAATCATGCAAGTCAAAAGTCCCAGCTGTACTCCAGCTTCTAGAAATTATTTTAATATATAATTTAGAGTGACAATAGAACTTCTTCCTTAGAAAAGTATTTATTTCATTGAGTTTTGTCACTATATCCCACCGCTGCCTTCTGGCCTTGAGTATTTCTTATTATATATATAACCCCTCCTTTCCTATTTTGCTTACTACCTCAGAAACCCTTTTCTAGCCCCTCAATCTCTCACCCCTGATCTATAACCTCCCATTTAACCGTTTTTATCCTCAGTTCTTAACTCCTCAGGAACCAGAACATTACCCCCACCCCAGCTAGCTGCCAACCAGTTCCAAAAGGGAAAAGACAGATTCTCAACCCACATTGCCTCAGTCCAAGAAGAAATTGGCACAGCCACTGTTACTGTTTTGCTCTCAGCAGCCCCTTATCCCCAACTTTTCTTCACTGTGGACTATTGCTCACTACCAGGTTCATTTTCTGAGAAATCCCAGCTCGAGAACATTTCCTGATATGTGACTGCTGGGAGCCGTTTTTCATACTCCACAAGACCATGTCGCAGACTAAAGCTGCACTCTGGATTTTATCCCTCTACCCCACAGGACTATTTCAAAAGACTTAAAGAGGACATGCATATTTCCTTCAAATATTTCTGTAATTGTGTTTCCAGCTGTTTTCCCCATTCCTCTTTTTGGATATATTGAGTAAGAAACTCTTGTAGGTAAGTTTCTCTAGTGTTCAGAGTTCATGTTAAAACCAAATTATTGGGATTATTTATCTTGCTATTTTCACCCCCATATGCACAGTAGAACCATGTGAAATTGTTCCTTTTTGCATAGGCAGATTAAAATGGGGAAATCTTACATGTGCAAAAAAGTTCTTATCTTATGGGAACACATAAATTTTATATTCCAGTGGAGCCTTACTCCCTGAACACTTGTCATAGTGACTTGGTTTAGGCTTCAGAAGATTGGATATTGTCTATTCACCCCTGTACCTTGGATCCCATCTATGGGCCAAAACGGCTTTCTACACCACCATCAGATATTGGACTTCTACCAGGGAAGGCCCTAATGCTGCCCTGGCATAGACTTACTCCACAGTGGGTTCATATGATACCCTGATGACTTGGTAACAGCAACAACCTGCTTTCAGGTCAGGGTTCTCTGCATTGCCACCTACTGGTAAGATGAAACCAGAAGATACTCCATGTCACCCTGACTTCAACATAGGATCTGTACAAAACCCAGGATCTTTTACTACAGAAACCTGTCTGCAACAACTGTGATTGTGAAGAGTTTTTACTGGGACCACAGAGAAAACCTTTTAGGTTAGACAACTAAGTATGCCCAGAGTCTGTAATTGGTCTTATGCCAGAATACTTCATGATTAGGGTCTCCCTGTTTCCTTTCTATTTTCCCCATATTTTGCTGTGCCTATGCAAAACAAAAACAAAACAAAACAAAAAACACATCTTTCATTTATTGTTAATTTTATTTATCTTTTATCTTTTAAATAGTGGCTCCTGCCTTTTTCATATAACCTTGAGACACGGATTACTTCATTTTACTACATATTCCCACATTTTTCTATAAAACTAAGAGGGAAAAAAATAAAGAAAGCTGGAGGCCAGAGGCCAAATGGTCTCAGATGCATTGGCAGGGAAATAAATAAGAACAGAATTAAATATTCAAGCCAAAGTCAACGATTATAGAACCAACGGACCTAAACTTTAACAATTTAAACGTAAAGGGTCCTATTATATTGGCAGGCTAGGGGGTAAAGAATGGCTGGCTAGGATGCACTCTGCATTCATTGGTGGAGGGAGGTTGACACTGGTGGTAGGACTAAGGGTCCTTAGTCATTATATAGCTGAAATTCAACTATGAAAAACTCAGTAGATCACAATTGTTTCAGTAAAATAAAAAAAATTTAATTTAAATAAAGCCTGACAATTCCACCAGTTGGAACTATAAAAGGTCAGGAAGGAGCATTGGAAAAAAATTAAAATGTTCTGGTCTTGGGACCAGAGAGATAGCATGGTGGTAGGGCTTTTGCCTTTCATGCAGAAGGACGGTGGTTCGAATCCCGGCATTCCATATGGTCCCCCAAGCCTGCCAGGAGCGATTTCTGAGCATAGAGCCAGGAGTAACCCCAGAGCGCTGCTGAATGTGACCCAAAAACAAACAAACAAAAAATGTTCTGGTCTCGAAAAAAAAGAAGCATCCCTGGAGCAATGGTTTCATGGGGAATTCCATCTGCCAGGCAATTCAGAAACAGTATCAAAAGGGGATCTGACAATTTGGGTCTGAATGAAACGATTCTAGGAGCTTATCACTAGATTCTCAAGTGATATGAATAAATCATTTAACTGATATATATATATATATATATATATATATATATATATATATATATATACATATATATATGTAAGGACTTAGCACCAGGACAGGATTTGTTAAATTCATTGCTTAATTGATGACAGCCATGATGTATATCCATGTAATACAAATTTATTATGCTACTGACACTGGACAGTATGAGGAGTAGCAGGTCAACAATTCAATGGAAGTAGCTATTTCTGGTTAAATCCAAAGGGAGGATGAGATTTCTTGCTATGGAGATACCAAACCCTTCTATCACTTCAACAGAGAAGTTAGTCATCACAGAAATATGAAATAAAGCAGCCTTTGGTTTCAAATAATACATCTTGCACATGACTCTTGGTTCTGGACTCAGATGTCACTCATAGTGGTTTTTAAGAGTTCATATGGTGTCAGGAATCAAACCCATGTCTCCTGCATAAGAATCATGAGTTCAGCCCTATGGGTTATCTCTCCAGCACTCCATCTCTTTATTACAGAACACTTTAACTGCCCAAAGCTGTTAATGATACTTCATGTATGTGTACCTTTCCACTTTTTCTTATGGAGGCTAAAATGAACTTATGATATTCTCTACCATCCAAGATATAGATGAAGGCCTGAAATGATAGTGAAGTGATACAGAATGCAGGTATTGAGAGTTGCTACAAGTATAGAGAGATACCATCCACAATGTCTGGCCACATCAAGATCAGTTGTAAGTATCACAAAAGAATGCACCCATTTCTGATCACTACAAACAACAACAAATAATGTTGTGCACCAGGACTAGGAAAAGTGACCCCTGGGAAGTATATTACAGTTATTCTCCCACCCAGTGAGAGAAAGCTATGAGCAGAACACAAGTGCCTTAGAGAGACAATGACCTCCCAGAAATGCAACCCTATGAAATAAATGTGAGGTATCATAATTGAAGGAGTCTACTTTGATCAAATGCTTGAGCATCTCAATTAGTTATGTGTGTAACCTCTAATCACACAACCACAATAAAAAGGGAAAGAGAATGGTTTAAAAAATCCACAGATGGGGTCCAGGAGATAGCATGGAGGTAAGGTGTTTGCCTTTCATGCAAAAGGTCATCGGTTTGAATCCCGGTGCCCCATATGGTCCCCCGTGCCTGCCAGGAGCAATTTCTGAGCATGGAGCCAGGAGTAACCCCTGAGCACTGCCGGGTATGACCCAAAAACCAAAAAAAAAAAAAAAATCCACAGACAATAGAATATGCCAATGTTTACCTGACACTGGCAATGCTTAGTTCCTCATATCCCTACCAACATATTCTCAAAATGGTCACCTATGTCACATTCTATACATCCTTTTCTGTTTTATTTCTCTAGCTCTTCTTCTATAATAAGTTCCCGGACTAGAAGTATCAGGAAGTGGAATATTGAGGTATCTAGAACTATTTATGAGTAGTGGAAATGATTAAATCTGTGGAGTAAATGAATGTGGTAGCAGAAAGTGATCCATTTTATAGCTGAGACTTTAGAGTTTATCTAATCCTAGTGATAACATTTTTATCACAAAAGCCACAATATTGTAAACAAATTCTAAGTATAAAATGTAAAACTTTCAATATTTACACACTCTCATTCTTGGGATTTTCTTTCCTGAAATAAGCTTACAATATATTAAAAAATTTAAGAATTCTCCTTTCCAATTGACTCTATTATTTTTTCCTCTTAATGTAAACCTTTCTTTATATCCTACTTTAAGCATTTTATTTCTGTGTCTGTCCTTTTTCCTACATGATATGTGTAATCACAGTATTTTATAATAGTCAAGAGCCAAAATGGTTCAAATAGCAAATTAATTCAGATACTTAAAGAGCCAATCTAATTATAACTGGAAAAACTACCCTCCGCCCACTTTATATAAACACACACACATAGACATTCATATCCATACTCTAATAATTCCATGAGTCTAACATCTCTGTGTAGGAAGGGAGTTGCTGTCATTTGAAAAGGTTACTGTAATGCATCCTGTTTCTTATATAGCTATAAGAATAAAGCCATGATGAGAAGCAGTAGAATGAACAAAGTGGGATCCACATAACTTTGCATTAAAATGTAGTCAGTTATCTCCATTTAGGGTAGACTTGGCACAGATGGTGTTATTTATAGCAGCAAAAATATTTCTCTTCCTTAATGTGAATTGTGTTTGATAATTGTTTGCCCTTGAGAGATATCTATATATATAGGAGCCAATGGTTGGACAAGAAGAATGAGTTAGCAAATCATACCTACTTTTATGCAAACATGGACATGTAAGTTCAACAGGGCCTGTGCTATTAGTAACCTTGTACAATATTCTTTTATTTGGGGGGGGGGGTTTGGGGCCACACCCAGTAGCACTTAGGAGTTACTTCAAGCTCTACACTCAGAAATTTCTCCTGGCATCCATTTGATGCCAGGGATCAAACCCAGGTCTGCCCCGGGTGGTCTACATGCAAAGCAAATGTCTTACTGTTGTGCTATCACTTAGGTCCCACAATATTCTTTTTCTTTTTTTTCTTTCTTTTTGGTTTTGGGCCACACCCGGCTGTGCTCAGGGGTTACTCCTGGCTGTCTGCTCAGAAATAGCTCCTGGCAGGCTCGGGGGACCATATGGAGCACCGAGATTCAAACCAACCACCTTTGGTCCTGGAACGGCTGCTTGCAAGGCAAACACCGCTGTGCTATCTCTCCGGGCCCCCCACAATATTCTTTTAAACTGCCTTATTCAGACTCGGAAGAAGTATTTCTTCAAATAATATCCTTCAGATTGTGCTGAAAAAGATAGAGGAACTTTTTTCTCAAAATAATGAAAGATTCATGAGATAAAGCTACCAGGGTTTGGAAATAAGGTAGTAAAGGGATTTGTTGCTGAAATGTGAGCAAAACTGCTTGCTTGGAGAAAAGTAAACAATGGTGCAATTTCTGACTGGGAACTTGAGTCAGATACTCTCTAGTCATCAAAATATGAATCGGAATAAATATGGTTAAATTAATCTCTGTAAAATAAAAGGCTAAAGTTTTTAAATTCTTTGAACTACTTTATGTTCTTTTTTGTTTTTGCTTTTGTTTTGGGGCCATACCTGGCTATGCACTCAGAAATCACTCCTGGCTCAGGGACAGGCTATGCACTCAGAAATCACTCCTCGATCAGGAACACCAGAGATCAAACAGTGATCTGTCCTAGGTCAGCCACATGCAAGGCAAATGCCCTACCAGTGTGCTATCTCTCCAGCCCCTGTCCTTTAAGTTCTAATTTTCGTTCTCTGTTTCTAATGTGCAGTTGCTATTAACAGATATGATTATAAAGGAGGGTATTGGATAATAAAAAAATAACAATCACATAGGAGAGGTTTTATCTTCAGTTCTTTGTGCCTCCCAAGGTCCATGTTGTTGTGGTCGCCACTTCTGATAAGTAGCAAGGAAACAAATAGTAGCTTGTGAAGGAAGGAGTTAAAAGGAAGCAAGGTTCCTGAAAGTTTACGGATTAGCAGATACTCAGGAGCAGTCATGGATTAGAAGAAATCTTTGTTTGTTCTTTCTAACGTAAAACATTACATCCTCATTTCTTTCCTTTCCCCCTTCCTCAAAATACTTGCTAACTCAGAATCAGATCAATAGTACAGCTGGTAGGCCACTTTCTTGCACACTGACAACCCACCCCTAGCATTTCATATGGTTCTCTGAACATCTGAAAGATTAATTCTTGACTGCAGGTCTAGGAGAAATTCCTGAGCATGTCAGATGCACATGACCCCAAATACTGGCCATTTTTCTTCTTTATTTTTTTAATGATTTTACATGGGCAAGAAATGCAAAATAGAGCAAGAAAAGCCTCTTCAATAGGTGGTGTTGGTACAATTATTCAGCCACTTGCAAAAAAGTGTACTTAGACCTCTATCTAACACCATGCACAAAGTTCAAATCCAAATGGATTAAAGACCTTGATATCATATCTGAAACCAAAATATAAAATAAAGTAAAATAAAATAAAATGATTTTCACCAGAATTTGAGCAATAGCCACCAATATTGTATACTACTCTGCATTGCTTTTCCTGTTGGGTGTGATTCTACTCCACACTATACATCTTGGTTGTCATCCTCAAGATCCAAGTTAAGTCCATGAACTTCTCCAGGCTCCACTAATACCTCCTATGCTGTCTGTTTATGATCCTCTGGGATTTATATTGAAATTTGCAGTTTTCACTGGATACTTAAAATCAGTTGATGTTTCGTTAAAAAGTGCCACTAAAGTCATTTTGCCAGACTTTGAGGATTTGTCTTAAACATTTTCCCATTTAAAGACTACCCAGGTTTTCAGTTCTGAGACAGATGGCAGCTCAGAGACTGAAGCAGTGTTGTCCTAGGAAATCTGTAAAATTGGGAAAGTAAATGTTCACATAGTGACTGGAAGGCTTGTAGGATATACTTATTTAATAGCTTTTTAATTCTATCAAACATTTCTGGTCTTAGATATATCTGGATGGAAAGGAGTAAGTAATATGGAATATATATAGATAAAAGTTGTCTGTATGAAAAGAAATTGCTGTTTCTTTGGAAAGAGTCTTCATATTGATCTTCATTGATATGTTACAACAGGGGCTTTACTACATACAGAGACCACTTAATTTCCTAAATAAGTTGTTTTTGTGTGTTTGTTTTGTGTGTGAGAGATATATACCAAGAAATGCTCAGGAGATCCAGAGACTCCACAACTAGTCTTGGCCAATTCAAATTCAGTGCAAGAATGAGGATATGATACTGAAAGCCTTGAATACCAAAGATACCCAAGCCACCTAGCGGTTCTGGGGCCAGCTAGTGGTGCTAGAGCAGGATATTGAGGTTCAAGGTTGGGCCTAATGATGCATGGGGGAACACGTTGTGCAAGGAGTTGAAACTAAGCCAAGTACATGCCAGGTATGTGCCTTTGCTACTGTAATGCCTTTGCTACTGTAATGCCTTCCAGTCCCTGTAGATATATTAGTTGTTTTCTGTTTTTTTGTTTTGTTTTGTTTTGTTTTTGTTGTTGTTGTTGTTTTTAGATTTTATTCATACTTGAAGTGTGCAGGGCTTATTCCTGATTCTGTTCTCAGGGACCACTTCTGACACTCCTTCTCAGGGAACCCTATATGATTCTGTGAATCAAAATGTGGTCAGTGAAATGTAAGGCAAACATATATCTGTTCTAGATTTCTTGCTCATTAGATGTGGGGGGGGGGGGCTGCAACACTTGGCAGTGCTCAGGACTTACCTAGCTCTGTGCTCAAGGATCACTCTGAAGGTCTTAAGTGGTTCAAGAGGTGCCAGGAATAGAATTCAGGTTAGCCACATTCAAGACAAATGCCCTACCTACTGTACTATTGATCCAGTTTCTCCAATCATTTTTTTTTTACAGAATTTTATACATTTGGAGGCCAGAGCAAAAGCACAATGGTTAGAGCATTTGCCTTGCATATGACTGACTTGGTTTCAATCCCTGGCATCCCATATGGTCCCAGGAGGGATTTCTGAGTACAAAGCCAGGATTAACCTGAGTGCCATGGGGCATGGTAAAAAAAAATGAACAAAACAATAAAAGGGTTTCATAAATTTTGAAGAAGTTATGTTCATACCAAAATCTATAGTATGCATAATGGCTTAAAATATAAAGAAGAGAAGAAAAACCCAGATAATACATCTTTGTCTATTCTAGTATGTTAATATTGACAGATAAAGTAGATATGGCTTTGAAATCCAGTCTGGAGTTCATATTATCCCTCCCTTTTCCTGTCTGTGCCCATTCTTAATAGAGGTATATGGCATAAAGCTGATATACAGAGTCATCTCCTCATCTGGATTAGAGAGAAGTACATCACTGATGTATTCAGACTTATCACTGATACATTAATCTCTTCTCCCATATTAGCATTGTTGTTATAATACAGTTAATTTTAGTATTTAGTTAATATGTCTTAAACTCAAAGTTTCTTCATCCGGGGAATGGGCAGTGGCGCTGGAGGTAAGGTGCCTGCCTTGTCTGTGCTAGCCTTGGACGGATCACGGTTCGATCCTCCGGCTCCCATATGGTCCCCCAAGCCAGGAGCGACTTCTGACCACATAGCCAGGAGTAACCCCTGAGCATCACCGGGTGTGGCCCAAAAACCAAAAAAAAAAAAAAGTTTCTTCATCCACTGCTGCCCACATATGCTGACAACTGTTCTAATCCCAGCAGGAGTAACAGATTTTATTCCTTAAGTATTGAAGAACTACAACCAGAGTGTTATTATTAGATAAAAATTCTCATACTGGCTTTATGATAGAGAAAAAAGAAAATAATGTAGTCTCTTAAAAAATATCCCACTTTTTAAGTGGGATAGCTTCTAACATAATTCTACTTTTGAAGAATTAATATTCAAATATATCAAAACTCAAAAAGTATAAAAGCATATTCAGAGAATAATTTGTTACATTTTGTTCTCTATTTGTTGTCCAGGCTAAACTATTGTAAAAATATGCTTGTATCTTTTCTCCCAGAGATTATCTATATATCTGAAAAAAAATGAACAGAAAAGAAATGAAGAAATGTGAACACACTTATTTAAATATATATCATATATATTTTCCTTTAACTAATTTAAGAAATAACTTTAGGGCTAGACCATACCCCAGCAATTGGGCATTTGCCTTGCATGCAGCTGATTTAGGACGGACCACCATGCCATCCCCTGTGTCCCATATGGTTCCTGAGCCAGAAGCGATTTTTGAGCACATATCCAGGAGTAACCTCTGAAGAGTTTCTTTCTGGGGGTGGTCCAAAAAGAAAAAAGAAAAGAAAAGAATTTTATATCCATAGATAAGTAGGTTTTAGTTATTTTTTTCTGATTGTATTTTTTTTTTTACTGCAAAACTATGCATCATTTATTCCATTAGGGCTAAGTAAATGAACATTTAAAAATTCAGGGCTGGAAAGACAGTGGATAGGCATTTGCCTTGTAAGTGATTGACCTGGGTTCAATTTCCGAAACCCCATAATGTTTTCCTGAGTCTGCCAGGAGAAATTTCTAAGCACAGAGAAGTAACCCCTAAGTACCATGAGTGTGGTGCCAAACAAACAAAATGTAAAATTTCAAAGTAAAACAAAAGATAACTTTGAACAAATTTTTTTCTTTCATCTATATTTTTTGGTTTTTGGGTCACACCCAGCAGCACTCAGGGGTTACTCCTAGCTCTATGCTCAGAAATCGCTCCTGGCAGGCTCGGGGGACCATATGGGATGCCGGGATTCAAACAACCATCCTTCTGCATGCAAGGCCTTACCTTCATGTTATCTCTCCAGCCCCCTTTTCTTATATTCTTATACTCCCATTATACAATCACTTACTTTCTTTCACACACACACACACACACACACACACACACACACACACACACACACTCCCACTTCTTTTTTTTTTTTTTTTGGTTTTTGGGCCACACCTGGTGATGCTCAGAAGTGGCTCCTGGCAGGCACGGGGGACCATATGGGGAACCCCGGGATCGAACCGCAGTCCGTCCTAGGTTAGTGCAGGCAAGGCAGGCACCTTACCTCCAGCGCCACCGCCTGGCCCCTCAACTTCTTATAAATAATTTCAGATATTTTATAAACATGCACACATATTTGCAAGAATATGCATTATAACATTAAATTTATTGTGCAGGCTTATATTTCCTCCTTATAGCAGGCTAGAGGGATCAAAAGATTCTTGGATAAAATGACTGAAAGGATTGAATTATACCATAGTAATATAGAGTATATTCTTATTCCTCACACACTATCATCATTTAAAGTGCTTATCCCTGAATTTTCCCTCATAGGTCTATATGGAAGGGAGAAAGGCTATGAATAAAAAGTGCTGCACTGTCCTCAGACAAAGACTGTCTATGAAGATCCAACCTAAAGTTTTTCCTGTTTGCCTGGTTAACAATAGCTGCCTAGTAATCCTATCTAAGATTTACTTATATAGAATTCTCTGCCCCTTTCTTTTTTATTGACACCCCTCCCCCAACCTGACCTTTTCTAGTTGCCAATGTAATTCTTCTATACTTAGCGATGTTCCCATTCCCTTGCTTCCTCCTATTCCCATTCTCTATATGTCTCTTTCGCTTTCTCTTTCTCAAAAATATCTTATAATAGCCCAGTCTGAGCAAGAATGACTTTTAGGTAAAAATTTTTTGAGTTCTCATATTTCTGACCCAGTTTTATCATCTCTGGAAATTGTTATCCTTTTCTTTTTGTTCCCAGTATTCTAAAATTGTCCACTGATATGCCATTGTGGTTGTATGTCCATCATTATATTAAAAACGTGGATAGATCTTTCCATTTGAAAATTAAGTTATGTTACTAATGATTTCCTTCCCTAGTCCCTTCCTTTTTCTTTTTCTTTTTCCTTCCTCCCTTTTTTCCTTCCTTCCTCCTTCCTTCTGTTCCTCCTTTTCCTTCCATCCCTTTTCCATTCTTTCCTTCTTTCTTTCCTTTTCTTTCTTCGTCTTTCTTTTTTTAATTTTCTTTATTTAAACACCGTGATTACAAATATGATTATAGTTGTATGATTACAGTCATGAAAAGAACACCCCCCCTTCATCAGTGCAACATTCCCACCACCAATTTCCCAGATCTCCCTCCTTCCCACCCCACCCACACCTCAAGACAGGCTTTCTACTTCCCTCATTCATTCACATTATGATAGTTTTCAGTGTCGTTATTTCTCTAACTGCACTCATCACTCTATATGGTGAGCTTCATGTCATGAGCTGCACCTACCAGCCCTCATCTCTCTTGTCTCTGAGATACTGTTAAAAATGTCTTTCATTTTTCTTAAAACCCATAGATGAGTGAAACCATTCTGTCTTTTTCTCTCTCCTTCTGACTTCACTTTGTAAAAGAAGAAATGCAAATGGCCAAAAGACACGTGAAAAGATGCTCAACATCACTAATTGTCAGGGAGATGCAAATCAAAATTACTATGAGGTACCCACCTCACGCCACTGAGATTGGCACACATCATATCTTTCTTTTTCTTTCTTCCTTCCTTCCTTCCTTCCTTCCTTCCTTCCTTCCTTCCTTCCTTCCTTCCTTC
>PVKC010043520.1:0-11772 GCA_004027635.1 Crocidura indochinensis | reverse complement strand
GTTCTGCCTACTGCATAATTTAATTTTTTTATCTGTTATTTTTTATACCTAACAGGCTCAGGCTCTATCTGTATTGAAGTTCACCTTCCTATGGAATTCCTTCACAATCTTAAAGTAGAAAGACTGATTCATTTTGTTCCCAGCAACCTGCAAAAACTTTCTTTTTCTCACAAATAAACTTCTAAAACGATTATCCAAGGGGGAAGTCAGTGCACTAAAAGGATATGGTAGGGATTGCCCAGAGCAAATCCTTGCCTTGTATTATTATTATCTGTAAGATTGACCTATGGAGACTAGTTGAAAGCCAGAAAAAGAAACACCTATGTCTTTGGCAGGTCTGCCTGATTTAGGCAAACATCTGAAGAATTATGTGATGTGTTTTACATCACAAAGAGGAATTTGGGTATCAGATTAATTAATGAATGAATATTGAGTGAATGAATATTGTTCTCTAAACTAGGGAGAATATTTGAGTTATATAAGTGAGCAACATAATAATAAGTGTCTTTTAATGTGAATGGAATGGAGAATCGAGACAGTGTTTGCATGATGAGGAGAAAAAATCTTGTCATATCTCTGCAGGATTATAAGGCCTGGAACTGGACCTAGAGAAGGGAAACTGGCAACTTTTGACTTCTAGGAACAGAAAAAAGTAAGGAGTGCTCTCCTCCATCATCTGAGAGGAGAGACCTCGAATGAATTCCAGAAAGATAAGAGAATCACTTCATTTTAAAGTGAAAGTGAAAATTTTCTATAACAGTAAAATAAAGTAATATCATGTCCATAAGTAGAAGTACTAAGTTATCTGATAGGAATAGGCTTTCCTTTATAAGAACTACCCATTTCTTCACAAAATACACTTACTCCAATCTAATTCACAACTGTACCAAGGTTTAATTTTGTTCAGTCTTCCTATCTTCATCAAGTTTCAAATTGTGAATTTGTATTGTTTTTTTTTTTCCATTGAGAAATGTCCATTACAAAAATTGGCCTGTTTTTAATTATGTTATTTTGTCTTTTTATTTGGTTATAAAAATCATTAAGTATATTCTGGATAGAATTTTTTGTAAAATATAGGTATTGGGCATGACTTCCATAGACATGTCCTTCCACTTTCTGTGTATCTTATGGATATGCAGTTGTTTTTAAAAATAAAATCAACTTTTGGGACCAGAGCAATAGCATACTGGTAAGGTGTTTGTCTTGCAGGCAGCCAACACAGGACATACCTGGTTCTAATCCCGGCATCCCATATGGTCCCCCGAGCCTGCCAGGAGCGACTTTTGAGTGCAGAGTCAGGAGTAACACTTGAGTGTCTCAGGGTGTGACCCAAAAAACAAAACAAAAAAATTGAATCAACTTTCTTTTTAGTTAAATATTTTGTGCCCAGTTTAAAAAAAATGCTTATCTTACAGAAGGTTATATTACTTATCCTGTCTCTTCTGCTACTAGTTTAATAGTTTGAAGTTTTCTTATGCAATGTCAAGTATCAATTATTAAAATACTACTTGTTGTAAAGACTTTTTTTCCTTACTTATTTATCACTTGGTTTTGGCCATGTAGATATGTGTTTATTTTTTCATGTTCTATTTTCCCCAGTGGTTTGTCTATTATTCCACTGAACACCATGTTCTAAGTGATTCTCAGGTAATGCTGTATTGAAATTAATGTAGTACTTCCAAATTTCGTTTTTTGAAGAGCTCATTTAATATTTTATATATAAATAACTTTGTCAATATTGATGGTCTTTATTTTTAATTTGTAATAGCCTAAAAATCAATGTTACTTTTAAGATACTGATACTTTTACCATACTGAATTTCTAATTTATATTGTTTCTATTTTAAGTTTTTATTTTTTAAAAGGTTTGGATTTTTAGTATGGATGATTTAATATTTTTCTATTAATTTTATTTTGAAGCAATTTTATGTTTCAGTATTATTGAATGGTATAACTTGCAGATAATATTTTCCATTTTTTACATATTAAAACTTATTAGTTTCTGTATACTGACATTATATTCTGGAATCTTTCTGTTTTATTAATTATGGTATAATTACTAGGTTTTATAGGCGTATATACTTACATAATCTTGCTATGTTACTATATCTAAGCAACCAATTCTATTTTATAATATTTTTCTTTTTCCTTAATTTACTGTGCATGAGCTTTAATACAATGTTGTAGAACAAAGATAAGAATAAATATTCTCAAGACCTTTTATTAAAAAAGTGTTGTTCATATTAAATTTAATTACAAAATTAACTAGTTTTTCCACAAATGTGGTATGCATACACCTGAAATATTTTTTCTATGCTAATTTTGTTGAGACTTTGTCTTGAATGAGTGTTAATGTCATCAAGTGCCTTTTCTTTGGCTTCAATTAAAATAATTACGACTTCTTAAAAAACTTGTTACAACCTTAGAATCCTGGAATAAATTCCACTTGATTATCATGCATTCTTTCTATATAATGTTGAATTTAATTTCTAACACTTGGTTAAGAATCTTTTTAAGCAAGTTGATAAGTAATAATTGTTCTATAATTTTATGTCTTCATTTATGCTTGTCTTACAGTAATAGTGGCCTTATAGAAGTACATAAAACAATATTGCTATACTTAGGTTTTTCTAAAACAATTTCATAAATGTGTAATAAGCATCATCATATACTGACATAGAATATATATTAGTGAAGATACACGCTCATATACACACATATATACATATGAAGTTAACTGGGCCATATTCTTTCTTGTAGGGAACTATTCACTTATGAAATATAAAATAAATTTAATTAGGAAGTATTCACATTTTATATTTGTTTTTACATAATGTTATAGTTTTCGTTTTTGTCCAGTTTATCTAACTTATCAAATAGATTTGTACAAGTTACATATGTTTTTAAATGTGATATATTTAGGTGTGGTTTCATATGAATATTCTAATTAGATTTTGTTCAATTTCTGATATATATTTACCAATTGGAGAATTGGGGGATTTTTAGTTGTTTGTTTAATATTGTTTTCTGATGTATTCTTTTTTTTCCTCCTTTTTGGATCACACTTGATGACGCTCAGGGGTTATTCCTGGCTATGTGCTCAGAAATAGCTCCTAGTGTGGGGGGCTATATGGGACTCCAGGGAATTGAACCATAGTCCATCCAAGGTTATCACGTGCAAGACAAATGCCCTATTGCTTGTATCACTGCTCCCGCCCCTTCTGATACATTCTTGACCATCTTCAGCTCACCCACAGATAATGAGGCTTTAAATATTCCCCCTTATTTATAATTTTTATTTTGAACAATGTGAATTACAAGTCTTTCACATTATATTTAAGGTACATAATGACAGTGAGTTAGGGCCATTCCCACCACCAGTGTTGTCCTCCCTCCACCCCTGTTCCCAGAATACATTCTATACCTCCCCTATTTACCCCCTGGACTGCTAGTGTAACAGGTCCCCTATGTGTATAGCTTGTTGTAGATTGGGAGTCTTGATTTTGTTGTCATTTGACTTTGGGTTTTGTTTAGTCTGATCATCTTTTATATCTACTCAAATTTTAAGTGACTGTTTGCTCCTGGTATCGTCCATTTTTCCCCCTTAATTTATGAGGCAGAAGATGATTCAAGTTCTGTGGTTCTGTTGGAAAAATAAACAAAACAAAACTAACAATGAGCAATGGCAAAAAAAAAAAAACACAATAGCAACAAGAAAAAAAAAACAACAAAACAACAATAATTAGAAAATCAAACAAAAAGAAAGCTAGCGAAAATGATGGGGGGAGGGCTAAGGTGGCAAGTATTTTTTGTTTGTTTTTGTTTTTTGCATAGGCACAGTAAGTATTGGGGATAATAGAAAGGGAATTCCTTTGGCCTAAGAGATACAGGTTTTCTCCACTCCTGAAGCATACTCCTGAAGCATATCTGGTAACAAGTACAGGCTCAGACATGCTCATTATTGAACCCCAAAGTCTTTTTATGGTGCCAGGAAACGTTCTGCTCAGTTGTGACTGAAAAAATCAGTTCTCTGTCATTAGAGATCTTGATATTTGCACAGATCCTAGGACAAAGAAGTCTAGGATAGAGTGTTTCTTCATGGTTCTATAAGTTCTGCTCTGTCACGGTTGTTGTAGTCAGTCTTCTGTAATTTGTGATCTTAGTTTTTGCACAGATCCTAGAACAAAACCTAGTATAAAGTCTTTCCTTGTGGTTTCAGAAGTTCTGTTCAGTCACAGTTGACAAAGTCAAACCTCTGGAATTAGAGATCTTGGTTTTTGTACAAATCCTAGACTGGAGTAGACTAGGGTCTTATTGGTCCTAAGAAGAGTTCTGCTCAGTTGCGGTTGTCAGAGTCAGTCTTCTGTAACTAGAGATCTTGGTTTTTGTACAGATTAAAGGAAGGAGTGTCTTCTAGTTTCATCTTACCATCAGGTAATGAGGTAGGGCAACTTGGTCTTAGATCAAAGTGTTGCTGTTTCCTAGTCCTCAGGATGTCTTATCAACCTGGCACAAGTTGGTGCCAGAACAATATTAGTAACTCCCAGTGGGGCTGGGAGGTTTGATTTCTGGTGCTGTTTCAGGGAATTGTGTTGGTTCTGTGGCTGGGATCTGGGGTTTGGGATTGGACTGTCACTGTCAGGTCAAATGGAGTCTAAATAGAGTCCTCATGACAAGTGTTCAGGTTAGTAGTCAATCCTGTATTATAAAATGAATGGGTTCCTTTTTCGGGGGGCTTGGGGAGGGTCATATCTGGCAATGCTCAGGGGTTACTCCTGGCTCTACGCTAAGAAATCGCTCCTGGCAGGCTCTTATCCCTAGTAAATAAGACCCTGTTACTATGTATATGATTTCCCCTTCTTTAGTATGTATCTGCAAAATGGAATGGTGTCATATTATATTACTGGTGCATTGGGGGGGTAAGAATGACAGGCGATATATTCTCTGTACTCTGGTTTTGACCTGAACTTTTATCTCAAGCTAGACTTTTTCTCCTATAATTTCATACCTAGTAGAACCTAAACAAGTGAAATAAAAATAATAAATAGATAAAATAATAAAAAATAATTTAAAATGGATGGAGGAGACTACCTTTACATTTGGAAATAAATACACTAAGAGGTATAAATACTGAGATATTAAACATACAGAGAAAATATAGATATCCCCATTTTGTCTTTTAAGATATTCTTGGGGGGATGAGAACTAGGGCACCTTTTCATCCCACATTGGGATCTTATTGAGTTTGAGAAATGGTTTGCCCCATTAAGGGTTCAAGTAGTGGTCTTTAAGCTGGGGGGGGGGGTCCCCCTTTTATTGATGATCAATGATGTGAGCATTTTTTCATGTGTCTTTTGACCATTTGTATTTCTTCTTTGACAAAGTGTCTATTCATTTATTTTCCCCATTTTTTTGTTTGTTTTTGGGCCACACCTGGCAGCACTCAGGGGTTACTCCTGGCTATTTCTGCTCAGAAATAGCTCCTGGCAGGCACTTGGGACGGACCATATGGGACGCCTGGATTTGAACCAACCACCTTAGGTCCTGGATCGGCTGCTTGCAAGGCAAACACCGCTGTGCTATCTCTCCGGCCCCATTCTCCCCCATTTTTGATGGATTTAGAAGTTTTTTTTTTCTTGTAAAGTTCTGTCAGTGCCTAGTATATTTATTAGACCTGTGGGTTCAATGCCCCATGCAAAGGCACCTTATCCCACCACCAAGAACACAAAATGAGTTCTCATGAAAATTTACAGGAGTCTCCCTTACACAGATCCCATAGTTTGATGTTCTACTTTTCCTGTCTAGTTTGATCTCCTAATCAAGAATGATTAGAGAGGGACTGAGTGGTGGCGCAGAGCTGTAAGATGTCTGCCTTTCCGTGCTAGCCTAAGACTGACCACGGTTTGATTCCCACCTCACATATGGTTTCCCAATCCAGGAACGATTTCTGAGCACTTAGTCAGGAGTAACCCCTAAGAATCACCAGGTGTGGCCCAAAACAAAGAACAATAACAAAATAGAATGGTTAGAGCTGCCCTGTTTTCGAAACCTAAAAGCAGGGCTCATATATTTTGTTCAGTTTTTATACTCATACAGACTTGTAAGTTTAAAACAATTTTGTTACATACCATGAGGCTGAGGAAACGGCTCAAAATGTTACAATGCATGCTTTACATGTACAAGCTTTCAGTGCTATCCCTAGAAAAAATGGTTCCTGAGATCAGCATTGGGTATATACCACACCATGCCACATGTGCTCTTGTGCATTGCCAGATGTGGGTCATAAACAGAAAATAACATTACTAGGGGTAGGAGCAATAGCACAGTGACAGGGCATTTGCTTTGCACATGCTGACCTAGGAAAGACATCCATTCGATCCATTCAATACCGACAACCATATGGTCCCCCAAAACCAGGGGAGATTTCTGAGTGCATATCCAGGAGTAAACCCCAAGCATCAACAGGTATGGTCCCAAAAACAAACAAACAAACTTTACTTACAAAAAGAAAATAACAATAGTTATTATTAGAAACAATAGTTATTAATAGAAACAATAGTCCCTTAGTACATTTATAATTAATGACTTTATTTAAACACTCAATATAAGGTTGTTCATAATTGTTTTTCCACGGTTACAAAGTTGTTCCTGATTGAGCTTCAGTTATACAATGTCCAGTTATGCATATTTACTGCTATACAATAGTGCTCAGTTACACAATATTTACCAGTGATCATTTCCCACTATCAATGCCCCCAGTTTCCTTCTTGCACTTCTCCCTGCCTGCCTCTAGCTCTCTCTTTCTCTCTCTCTCCCTCTTTCCCTCTCTCTTCCTATATTTTTTCATTTGATAATGATTTGTAATATTATTACTGAAAGGACACCATACATATCATTTTACCTCCTTTCGGCACCCAGTTCTTATCCAAAATGTTATTTCCAACTTTCATTGTCATAAGTTCTTCTCTGCCCTAACTATATTCTGTACTATTTGTAGTAAGCTTCCTACCAATGATTGGTCTTCCAGACCCTCATCTCTATTGTCTCTGAATATTAATACTATGCTACCATTTTATGTAACACAAATGCCTATCCATATCCCTCTGACTAATTTCACTCAGCATAAAACTCTTCATATTCATCTGTGTATAAACAAACTTCATGATTTCATTTTCCTAACAGCTGTGTAGTATTCCATTGTGTGAATGTAATACAGTCTCTTTATCCACTATTCTATTTTCGGGCCCTTGAGTTTTCAGATTCTGGCTATTGTGAATAGTCTTCAATACATTAAAACTATTAAAGCATTGTGATTTGCAAATGTATTCAGATTTGAGTTTTAAGCATACAATGCTAAGCATTGATCCTCAACCAATGTTTCTAGGTTCCCTCCCATTCTCCACCTTTCTTCAAATGCCATATCAAAAATATCTTTTTAAGTATAGTTGCTAAACTTTGGGACTCTTGATTTTATCAACCATATTTAAACACATTCTCAATCATCTGAAAAGATAGGGTAGATCTGAAAAGTGCATGTGTAACTAAAATTGAAGGCAATGTGATTTTATTTCTTTTGTTGCTAGACTGCACTCAGATCCCTCAAAACTCAGAATTTGCAAATATAAATACTTCTGTTCTGATATTTTTTCCTACCATGCCTAGTGTAAATGATTCTTACTCATCCTTAAACTCTCAGCTAAAATTTCACTTTCATTAAAAAATTTTTATGACCTTTCTAAATTATTGTATGTGCATATTTTTCTGACACACTACTTTGTAAAACAACTCTTGCCACAATTTATTTTTCTCTAATTACTTAATTCTTCATTTCATAATTGCATTCTTAAGAATGAATTGTTACAAGACCTAAACTCATATCAAAAAATAGTAGAAAGTATGTCTTGAATAAGTAATAAATGTTCACACTCTGTACAGAAACTATTCATATTATTTTATATTGGCAATTAGTTCGAATTAAATTAAGAAAAGTCTTGAGGAAAGAGAATTTTAGAAAAAATGAGCTTTACAGACAAGAACTTGCGTAAGTTATATTTCAGGATGAAGTATCAGGTTAGAGAACTCATCAGAGTGACAAAACCTTGTAAAATTTTGTTGGTATTAATTCTAACCTACTACTACTAATAATAATTTATAGATAATAGATTGTTAAATAATATTACAAATAAATTCATATATTTATTTTAAGAAATTAGATAAGAAAAAAATCAAAATAAAAGTTCAAAAAGTAAACCAAAAAAAAAAAGGACTTACCTAAATACTGTTGCACCCATAAAATTTAAACCCTGTATTTAAAGTTTAATTTTATTAATAAGTATGCCCAGAAATAAACTTTATTAACTGATTTATGGGAAGCATATTATAAAGCATATTTTTTCTGTTTCTTGTTTCTGCCATTGGTCTGTAGCCATATATGACAATTGCAGTAACACAGAGATAAGATACTGAGGAGTGTGGACTTTAATAAACTTCTGGCTATTCACTGTGGTTCACTTAATGCCTGTAAGAAGATCTTTTGAACCAACGTTAGTACTTATGATGGTTCTACAAATTCAGAAGCATACCTGGGTGAATACTAGGGAAAGGAAACCAGAAAGCATAATCATCTGAGACTCTTGGCAGGTGCATGCTCCAGTTGCTTTCCCCATTTGTAGTTAGCACAGAAATATAAATGAGGAGCCTTTCTACTGCCTCATGCTGTTAATTCTCAGCACATTTTTAGCACAGGCTTTCTCTGAGGCAGTCAAAGCCACCTCCAGGAATCAATTAGTCTCTTCCTATTGCCTGAGTCTTGCTAGTGAAACCCACTCAAAGCACAAGGGATCATAATCAACCCCATTAAGAGTTACCCACCCCAGTCCACTTCACAAAGTGTATAAGATTTCCCTCACTGTTGCCTCATCAGGGTAAGAATTGTCCAATAATTTGGAAAGCTGAGTGGCATCCTTAATTTACGAAGTCAGTGAGAAGGACTCTACACACAAGCTGATGAAGAACTAACTGTACAAGATGATCTCATCTCTTCTGATACCAGTGTGGAAAGTAGAGGGAGTTACTAATAAGCAGCTCATTGACCTGTGGCTTTAGCTGAATTTGCTGTAAACTAATCCTCAGCTTGAAAAGTTCCTATTATCCCAGCTTTCAAAAACTGAACTGATTTCGAAGAGCTGTTTCTTTTCCAGTCAACAAAGTTGGAATATATTTCTCTAGTTCAACTCAGTCATTTCATTAGGAAGCCTCAACTGAATTCCAAAACCAGCTTCAGTTCCTTATCTGTATAAACCTTTTCCTCATGTTATCATCATGTCAAAAAGTATTCATATCAAAATGTACTCCTCCTTGGGAGTTCAGCTGCCTGCCTTTGAACCCCAATGTTACCAATTATCATACTGAGTCATATTTTCTTTCTATGTTCCTTCATTGCTTCATATTTGAAATATAGGAAATAATAGTATCTAACTCGGTTATTTTAAGAAGAAAATGTTATAATTTTATATAAACCTATGTACAATTACTTTAAACTGTGCCATAAAATAGTGAATAGTTATTAACTATTATTAAAAACTTTCATTATACAATTGTTTTCAGTTGACCCACTCATTAAATACTCAAGGCTTTTATTGAATGCCAATGTGTCACACTTGCTATAGGATCTCTAACTGAGTAAGACACCTCCCTGTGAAGAGATCATATTATATTAAGGGGAAAACATTATATTAGAGGTTATATAGATATTATAAAGTTATAAAGAAGAAAGGAGGAGCTACGGTTAGAAAAATGGAGGACTAGCGAAACATAAAGACTCAATGAGATCATTGGAGAATTTGGAACAGACAGGTAATGTGGTCTGATATGTGTTTCTTATGCATCACTATTGCTACTTTGTTGAGAATAAGTCAGAAGTTAATAAGGAAACATGTGAGGAAACTGCGGTGAAAATCACAAGATGAGAGTGACTCAGATATGGGTGGGAGCAAGGGAGAGGCGAATATGTAGTCATATTCTGGATGAATCTAGAAAATAATAGTTTATAGTAGATATTGACAGAGAGAGTAAAGAAAAAATGAAAATATGCGTCTAAAAACTAAAAAAAAATACCCCACAGCTACTGTGTTGTACTCTTGCACTGTTGCTTTTTCAAGAAAGGAAGAGTATAATGCATAGTTATGCCTACTGTCTCAATGAAAGAAAAGACCATATGAGAACTTTAAATTATAATGTTTTTTTAATTAAAATGTTTGAGTTCTTTTTTAGTTCTTAAGCAAGCATTCCCAGTCAAGTATTAAACCTCTATGGCCTATTAGTAACTAGTTGATAAATTGGTATAAATAAAATAAGAGGCTAGGGAGATATAGATTATTCCAATATTTTACTGGAGAGATATAAAGCCCAATAACCCCACTATACCTAATTTATTTAGGACCCACTCTGCCTAATGTATCTACTTTAGACGTATGAATCACTAAAGAGCTTTCCTGTTTAGTACTTTTGACCCATCAAACACTCATGAGAAGTTTTTAGCAGTTTATGTTACCCACAAACCAGCCTACTTACTTTTTACACTCTAAATATTAATATAATAAGCTTAGTCTTCCAAAAGTCTTCAAGTCAATTTAAAATGCTTATTACATCTATCATATTACAGTATTTATCTATCTAATTACAGTATTTTTCTATTCTTTTGTAGTAGATCTATAGAAAGAGAGGGTCATTGGATTAGAAATTGATTCTCAAGAGGAAATATTAGTTTGTTTTATAACCTATTTCTTTTTTTAATAATATTTTGATTTAAGCTCCATTATTTTTTGTTTTTATTTTGGGGGGCCCACACCCATTTGATGCTCAGAGGTTACTCCTGGCTAAGCACTCAGAAATTGCCCCTGGCTTGGGGGTGCCATATGGGACACTGGGGGATTGAACTGCGGTCCTTCTTTGGCTAGCGCTTACAAGACAGACACCTTACCTCTAGTGCCACCTCACCGGCCCCAAAGCTCCATTATTAAAACATGTTTGTAGTTGGTTTCCAGTTATAAAAAGTACATCCCCCTTCATCAGTGTAATAGTTCCGCAATCAGTGCCACCCATCTTCCTCCTCCTCAACACCCCTGCCTGTCTTCAAGACAGGCATTCTATTTCTTACACTCACTACCATTGTCATGATAGTTATAGAGTAATTATTTCTCTACCTGCACTCACCACTCTGTGCTAAGCTTCATATGGTAGGCTGATTCTTTCAGCCCTTATCTATTTTGTCTCTGGGTATTATTGCCATACTATATATTTCTTACATCCCACAGATGAGTGAGTCTATCTTGAGTCTGTTTTTTCCCTCTCACTCATTTCACTCAGCATAATAGTTTCCATGTCCATGTATATATCTCGGAAAATTTCATGACTTCATTTGTCCTGACAGCTGCATAGTGTTTCATTGTGTATATGCACCACAGTTCTTTAGCCACTCATCTGTTGTTGGGCATCTGAGTTGTTTCCAGAAATTGCCTTTTGTAAATAGTGTTGCAGTGAATAAAGGTGTGAGGAAGGCATTTTTATATTGTGTTTTATTGTTGCTGTTGTTGTTCTGAGGGTATATCCCTAGAAAAGGTATAGCTGGATCATATGGGAGCTCAATTTTCAGTTTTTTGAGAAATCTCCATATTGTTTTCCAGAAAGACTGGGCTAGAAGGCATTCCCATCAGCAGGGAAGGAGAATTACTTTCTCCCTAAATCCCCACCAGTACAAATTGTTCTTGTTCTT
>PVKC010043519.1:0-11763 GCA_004027635.1 Crocidura indochinensis | reverse complement strand
GTATCCCAAGAATTATAATTCTTAGTTTCAGCAAAACCAAGCACAAAGTCATTAAATATATTTTGTATATATAATTCCTGACTTCTCTTTATGTAAATCTAAAAATATTTCTTGTTTCTATGTTCACTCAATATAAGGTAGTGTCCCACACTCAGTAAAAGGTTAAGAAAGGAGACAGAAAAGTATCTTCGATACTTTTAAGGTGTAGATAAAATCATCAAATATTTGTTTTATTATTTCATCTAATATTTTTCAATATATACAAGTGTATAATACTCATGATAAAAGAACATGTAAAATAAAATATAAATTTATACAAACAAAAAATGTACTTTTAGAGTAACTATACTTCAAATTTTATAGACTTTTCATGAATAAGAAACTTCAACATCAGCATCAGAGTGATAGTACAGGAACTGAGGCACTTGCCTTGCATGTGGCTGCCCCAGTATCTATCCTCTGCAACCCTGAACCTCACCAAGAGTTATTCCTGAAAACAGGGTCAGATGGAGCCCAAGAATAACTGGGATTGGCCCTAAAGAAAGAAAGGTAATCTTCAACATTAATGTCATCAGTTGAGTCATTTTAAGTCAATTAACACATCTATATTTAACCAATTTCACCTATAAGATGTCTGCAAAGTTAGCCCTTTACTGGAAAACCCATTCCAACACAAGTATGCATTTGATTAATTTGGCTTATAACATCTTAACAATCCTGAGGATATAAATCTGATCTACAGAAGATAATCAATTATCTTGTTGCTTTTCAAACGGATCTTTAAAAATATTTTCTCACTCTTGTCACTGTGGCTGATATTTGGAAACATACTTCTAGAATAATCAGGCTATGGAGTCAATTTCTTTCCTTTTTTCCAATTGATGCGTTTAGGTTGATGTTTTTCCTATGCAGTACTTTATTGGTTAAAAGAAGGTGACATCTGCAGTCATTGTAAAATGGTTTTTATACGTCTTCAAAAAAATAAAAGTGGTCTCCTTTCCGAGAGAGAACTTGGGGGAAAATTCTTGCCTTTCATTTGAACCTGTGGCAATTGCTGGTCTCTGAACTGGCTCTGCCCTATGTTTTCCATTTGCCTTTTTACAGCCTGATCTCTGACCTCCTGGGTGAGAAGATCTGCTTACAACAATTCAGAAAAGGGTGAAGAGCTCCAAGTCAAGATGGAAATACGTAAATGGAATAAGATATCAACCTGAAAATATGCTCCTGTGTATTTGAGACTTGGTGTTGCAAAGCTAGATAGAATGTGGCCTTTCATCAATATATGATTGGTTTTCTCCCTGGCTGCCTTTCTGGCAGTGTGATAAGATTCCACAGAGTATCTGTCTGAAATACATTCATTCATCATAAGAATTTCAGTACCTTTTCAGAACAGTTAACATTTAGACCTCTGAAAGGTAATGATTTCAGAATGGACCATGTATGGGGGAAAATATGGGTAATGACAGTCATTCCAGAGAAAGCATAGAGAGGATTTCAGATTGGCAACTAATTTTAGTTTTCCTGCACATGCTCATCCTACTGTCACATGCTTCTCTATCTCCCTCTTACTGAATGTTTCAATCATGCAGCAGGAAGTGTCTGATGGCTTTTATGGGCATCTTCATGATGCTCTTCTCAGAATGCCTTGGAAGAAGTTGGCATTGCCCTTTGGTACCAAGGATTTATGAGAACGACTTGTATCATTCCATTGCACAGAGAGCATTGATTGGTATCAGTATTCTGAAATAGCTGTGGGGCATTGCCAGCACACATTTTGCAAGTAAAAATCTTATGAGTAGTGGATTACAGTGAGAGAACATTTGGAAAATGTATTCATCACAAGATGGAGTCATGTGGCTCACACATTAATGTTTTATCACTTAGTGATTGTTGTTAGTAAACTCAGAGGTAGTCCACCAGACAGATTGCCTCTGTTCAAATACAGCCTGAACCACAGATGCAATAGAATTCTGACTGTATTTATTTATAAGACAGCACAGAAAATATTCATTGTTCATATGCTTTCTTCTCTGTCTATTATTGCTATTCAATAAGCTAATTGTCATGGGCATGCATCTTATCTCTTACCTGTATAATGATTGAATATTAAATCTATTTGTAACTCAGAGGAAAGAGAAGGCTTTAATTTGTAAATGAGATATGTCCAGCATGTTGAAGATTCGTGACTATGATAGGAGATTATTATCTAAAGGAATTATGTAATATCTATCAGAACCTTGGAAGTAAAATCTCCATAAGGAGCTCAATGGGGTGGTAAAGTTAAAGCATGAGGAGAGTTTGATTTATACCCTTTTAATACAAAATAAAGATGTAAAGAATTTTGTACTTTGATTTTTTTTTAAGTTAGTGGTAATCATTCCCTTCTCAACCCACTGATTTTTTATTAAACAACGCTGGACACTTAGGTTAGCACTTTCTTGCACCATTACTTTTGTTGCAATCCCTTCCATGTTTTTAAAATACAAAAGTTTAAATATACATTCTTTTTTTGTATCACACAGACTTTTTATGTTTCCTATAAGGCTGATCACTGGTTATATAAACTTAAACTGATTACTGAATCGTTCTGAAACTCTGAGATGAGACTGTCTTGTTGTCTATAAAATGAATGATCAGAGTACTACATTATGGAATTGATGTGGGACTAAACAAAATCATTTTATACATTATTTTATACCCAAGTATGTGGATTCTATGTACACACTACCATTATTTACTACAAATACTTCCTCTTATCTATTATAGTCATTTGAATGGTCATTTTTGAATGGTTAAACTTCATGTGGGCTATGTTTTTTATGGGAACTAATTTAGTGGAATTGGTTTCTGGGTCACACCCTGTGGTATTCAGGGATCACTTCTGGCAATAACTAGGAGAACATATAAGGTGCTAGAATTGAATCTGGGTCTCTCACGTACTAGGCAAACACCCTGCCCATTGCACTATATCTCTGATCCAGGCACTGTTATTTTTAATGGTGTAAAATCAGGAAAAATTCCTGCCCAAAGATTTGGGGTGCAGGTGTATAATTTTTAAGTTTATTAAGTCAAGGCTTAAACACTAAATTAAGTGCTTTAGTTAGTAACAGGAAATTATTTAATACAGGAGATTATTAATAATATTAAAATAATAAATTCATATATATAAAATATAATCTTAACTATTTGTTGAAATATCATCATTTCCTTGGGTATAAATATAATTTTTCACACCTAAGATCAAACTGATACATCATCTCAAAAACTTTAGTAGCGGGGCCGGGCGGTGGCGCTGCAGGTAAGGTGCTTGCCTTACCGCGCTAGCCTTGGACGGACCACGGTTCGATCCCCCGGTTCCCATATGGTCCCCCGTGCCTGCCAGGAGCGACTTCTGAAAGCATAGCCAGGAGTAACCCCTGAGCGTCACTGGGTGTGGCCCAAAACCCTCCCAAAAAAAACTTTAGTAGCAACTCTGCATGATTTTCATTTACCAGTTTAAGTTTAGAAACTAGCACTATCATAGAGGAACAACTTCCCTTCAAATCAGTGATTTTTGTGACAAACAAAACAGGGAAAATTATATCATGAGCAGATGTTAGGATAAGGTACTAGTTATATTTCTACCTCCTTCCCCCAAGACTAACACCTCCCTCAGCACATTTTTTTCTTTTTGGTGAAAAATTGTTCTCCACCTCCCCTCTCAGAGCTCATCTGAAAATTCTGGAGTCCTTTGCACTTTTCTAGACTAAGAAGAAAGGCTACTTACGCGTTAGGCGATGAATAACAAGGGGCTGTTTACTTCAACCTTATTTTAAACTCGGTCCTAAGAAATGTGGTTGATATAAAAGGGAAATAGATATGGAATGTTAAAAGAGAGGTTTTCTATTGCTAACAGAAAAAAATTAAAATTGGGGCCCAGACAAAGAGTATAGTGGCTAAGGTATTTACAGAGATGACCAAGATTTGATCCCCAAACACTCTATATGATTCCTTGAAGCCCCCAGGAGTGAACTCAAGAGAGCAGAGGCAGAAACAAGCCCTGAGCACCCCCAGGTATGGCTTCCTCATCCACCCAAAATTAAAATCGTTCAGCAGAAGCACCCATCATTCCCTGCCTACAGGGGGATGGCACCCCTTCCATCACCCGGAATCATCCGCTCTGACACATTCAGAGCTCTGCTTCTCTTCCAGCCTTTCAGCACCAAACATTGGACACACATTCCTTTTTAGAAGTTGCAGCGGCTGCTGCTCCGTGCAACAAGCGGTCATACGTTGCAGATGCACACACAGTCTGCAAAGAGTGGCAGAACGGGTTATCAAGGATCAAATTCCTGCGGCAGTTACTTCCTCTCCTTATCGTGGAATCGGGGCTTTTTATGAGGGCCGGGGATAGATGGAAGTGCTTTCAGTGAACCAGCAGTGCTTCATAAGCATGACTTCTCGGCAGTACGATCTGCTTGTGGTTCCCCGCTGAACAAAGACAGTTGATACTTGGGAAGAAGTGGTCTGAGCAGCAGGGAGTCAGTATTTATTAAATGCTATCTGAATGTCAAGCCCCTGGCAGGGCAGGTAGACAACATGAATCAAGAACAGAAGGCTTTGTGCTGTTTCAAGTCTGATTCTAGGAAGGCCTAAGGGTGGTCAAGCTTTACTCCCAGCAAGATAGAACTTCAGCCCGGTATGACTCTGTCTGTAAAAAACAAACAATCAGCCATTTGCAATGCTAGGCAGACAGAAATAAACCAAACAGGAAAATAACTTCTATGGAATTGAGATTATAAAAAACAATCTGAAACTTGAAATCCAAGTTGATAGGAAATCTGAAAAATTCTGTAAAATTAGTACATCGAAGCGATTTCAGCAAAGATTATAAAGGAATGATTCCATTAGGAAAACCAATTTCATATAAAATCTCTAGCATGATTTAAGTTCAATGCCCTGCAGTGTATGTCTCTATCACACTCTGGGGAACCCAAGCACCTTGGAGTGTAACCCTGAACCACACGGTACCACCTTAGCCCTGTGTCTTCCAGCCAGCCAAGTGTTGAGTAGCTCTGGGGCTCTTGAGCATAACCCTGCCAAAACAACTTATATAATATTTTATTATTGAAGACTAGAGGCTTATCTAGCTATGATATAAGCTTTCTGAATTATGCAAAAGTAAATATGCCTATATTAAATCATGAACTATATTATATATATCACATTATGTAATATACATATATATACATACAATACAATGCAGTTCAATAAAAGTTCACTGTTACATAACTTCTCTTCATAAACATCTCTGTGAATAATCATAAATTAAGGGTCCTATCATTAATTGCCAGATGTAATTCTCAGATATTATATTTGATTAAGGAATTGCTAGAGTTCTTAATTCAGCAACATAGCAACATAACCTTAAAATAGCATGTAGGTAAAAACAAAAAAATTAGACTAAAATTTTCACCCTTGAAAGGAACATTTACATCATCATGAATAGAATGGACATATATACATATGTGGTGGGGAAAAGTGTTCGACTGGCAAGAGGGAGAGCTGAAAGGTAGTAATGTGTCATGCATGAAACTCTATCAGAAGCCAGTTCTATAAACCACAATGTCAAAAGTTATAAGATATAAAAAATGTCTCTCAGAGAGGCACACTGGCTAGTGAGAGGTAAATGAGGGAATTGCATTGTTGAGGGGAAATGGACACTGGTAAAGGATCAGTGTTGAAACATATATCTGAAATCCAATTATGAATATTTTTGTAATTCACAGTGAGTAAAATGAAAAATTTAATGTGTGGGCAAACAATAAAATGAACATCTTCAGGATGTCTCTATAATCATCATCTGAGGGGTAATAGAGTTGGTTGGTTGATACTGTTTGGGTCTTCTCTGCTAATATCTTCACTTGTTAATGAGCTTGATAGGCTCCTATACAACTTTCTCATGGTGTCTGCTATGCTCAGAAGGTGAATCTTTGTAGTTTCCCCCAATGGAAGCAAGCTTCTGAAGGATTAAATTGAATATTGCTCTTTTTTTCCTACTGGCCATTAACCAGTGACAGGAGCTTTAAGTATATGCCATATGCTGTGCAATGGATAGAGCTGTTGCATGGCCTAATAAGTGATCATGCAGTTCAGGGTACAAGAATCAGTGAGTGTGGAGTTGGGGGTGGGCTGGAAATGAATGAACAAGCTGAGAGTCTGGGAACTGAATCTGAGCCTGCAAATGTGGAAGAGGTCAGGTGTAAAGATTTCCATGGAATCTTCATGCAGATAGGAGGGAAGGACATATATTTATTTTCTAGTGAGTTATAGTAAATATTGAAATCTTAATGGCATTTAATTGGTAAGTTTTCCCTTTAATTTTAAAAATTAATGCAGATTTGAAATTTCAGCTTTATTTTCTAGTCTGCACTTATTAATGTTAATTATTTTTTAAACAATTCCCTCACTGACTTGTAACTTTCTTTGAATGGATGCGTAACAAAGATAGAATCCATTGCCAATTTCTAGTTTATTGAGACCATACATAACCAAGTTTTTCAAAAGGTATTGGTTCTGCCATTTCTGTTGTAAGCCATTATAACTTGTTGAGTCTACTTTTCAATAGAAATTATATTTGGGGGCTGGAGAAATAACATGGAGGTAGGGCATTTGCCTTGCATGCAGAAGGACAGTGGTTCAAATCCTGGGCATTCCATATGGTCCCCTGAACCCGCTGGAGCGATTTCTGAGCACTGCTGTGTGTGACCTGAGAAAAAAATTATATTTGAAGTATTACTTTTGATAAAAAAAAACCCTTTTAAAGATATAATTTTCATATTTAATCAACTGAACCCAAGCCACTTCGAGTATTATTCATTAATACTATTTAAACAAGATAGTGTTATGTAGTGGACCTTTCTTTTCCTCTACTTTGTGTTATTCATATATAAAAACAAATGTGCTCTACTTTGGTTTTTTTCCTTCCCTTCCTAGACAATTTAGTAGTTTATTTCATAATCAGTTAGACAGTGCATTCATATAGAAATAACAGAGAATTGAAACCATGGCAGCAGAGAGCAGTGATTCAGGATCTGAGTAGGATATGGAGAGTGTTCACATGATAGGAAGGATCAATCATTGCAGAGGTACCTTAATCTAAATTCAGCAATCAATATGAGAGGGCACAACAAGAGAGTAAGGGTGTTGGTGTTTTGAGTGGCTGTAGTTTTTTTCTTTAAAGAATTGTTGATCTTTTATTAAGTCCATTAAAAATAATAGCAGTCAGTTGTCTCATTGTCAGAACATAAATTGCACCTATAGGAAGTCCAAACTGAAATTAAACCTGTAGTGTTAAATTAAAAAGGCTTTGAAGTTATTCAATGGTATAGTTGAAATGACAAAAGATTTTAAGTAGATACAGATGTAAATAATAAATTGGTAATACCACAGTCTATAGACATATAGTGAAATATAATTGCAACTATATCTCTATTTTGAACTACATGCTAATGCAAACATAATATACACATGTATTATCTAGTTCTGACCACTGAGAGGCATGAAAACAAAGGTACTGTAATATCAACAAGCACACTTAGGCTTTTTTTTTCTAAATACCATATCCAACTACAAGAAACCAGTGCTCATTGATGAAATGGCTGATTACTGGACTGGATCACAAGAATTTCAAGATGAACCTGAAATACATGCTGAATAAGAGAGTAAAGAAATGCTCCACGAATGATGAGAATTAGAACAAGGAAATAGGAAATGTTCCAGTTTCTTTAATTTTATGAAAGAGCCTGAAAAGGATTAGTAGAAGTTCCTCTTGAAAGGTTTGAAAGAATTCATTAGTGAATCCATGTGGGCCTGGACTTTTGTTTTTTGGGAGGATTTTTGATTGCCATTTTAATTTTCTCAATAGTGATAGGACTGTTCAGATATGCTATCTCATCCTTTTTTAACCATGGGAGGTTATAAGAGTCCAAGATTTTTGTCCATTTCTGCCAGGTTCGCATGTTTCATGGCATAGAGTTTCTCAAAGTAGTCTGATTACCCCTTGAATCTCTGAAATATCTGTAGTAATTTCTCCCTTTTCATTTCTAATCCGGTTTATCAAGTATCTCTTGATTTCTTTGCGAGCTTTGCCAGAGGTTTATCAATCTTGTTTGTTTTTCAAGGAACCAACTTTTGCTTTTGTTGATCTTTCAGATTGTTTTCTGGATTTCCAGTTCATTGATTTCCGCTCTAAGCTTTATTATTTCATTCTGCCTACCTATTTTTGGTTCCATTTGTTGATCATTTTCTAATTTTATAAGCTGTGTCATTAAGCTATTCATATAGGCCCCTTCTTTCCTGATGTGTGTTTGCAAAGCTATAAATTTTCCTCTCAGTACTGTTTTAACTGAGTCCCATAAATTCTGATAATTTGTGTCTTTATTGTCAATTGTTTCCAAGAATGTTTTGTTTCTCTTTGATTTTATCTCTGACCCACTGATTGTTCAGTAGTAAACTGTTTAATTTCCACTTGTCAAAGTTTTTCTTCTGTGTTCCTTTGTAGTTTATGCCTAATTCCAGTGCCTAGTGATCAGCAATGGTAGTCTGCATAATTTCTATCCTCTTGATTTTATAGAGCTATGTTTTATTTCTAGAATGTGGTCTATCCTGGAGAATGACCCATGTTTATTGGAGAAGAATGTGTATCCAGGTTTCTGGGTATGCAGTGCATTTTTGAGGTCTCCCACAATTATTGTGTTGTTGTTGATATTTTTTTAAGATTTGTCAATAATTGTATTAAATACTTGGCTGATTCCTCATTGGGTATGTATATGTTTAGGAGTGTGATTTCTCTCTGTTGTACATATCCTTCATTAATATGAAATGTCCATCTTTTTCCCTTACAACTTTCTAAGTCTAAAATCTGTGTCATCTGATATTAGTATGACCACTCCAGCTTTTTAAGGGTGCTGTTAACTTGGATCATTTTCCTCCAGCCTTTGATTTAAAGTCTATGTTTGTATTCAGGTGTGTTTCTTGTAGGCAGCAGAAGGTCGGATTCATTTTTTTGATTCATTTAGCCACTCTGTGTCTCTTAACTGGTGCACTCAGTCCATTGACATTGAGAGAGGCAATTGTCATGAGATTTAATGCCATCTCTGTGTAGGTGTTTGATGTGTCTGTTGGTCAGTCTTGACTTAAAATAGACCTTTCAATTTTTCTGCTAAGGCTGATTTTGAGTCTGAAAATCTTCTGAGTTGTTGTTTATTCGTGAAGCTTATATATATTTCCTTCAAACCTGAAAGTGAGTCTGGCTGGATGCACTATTCTAGGCGAAGCATTTATTTCATTGAGTTTAGTCACTATGTCCCACTAATGCCTTCTGGTCTTGAGGGTGTCTCATTACAAGTCTGCTGTAAATCTCAAGGATGCTCCCTTGAATGTAATTTCCCTTTTTGATCTTGCTGTTTTTAGTATTCTATCCTATCTGTGGGATTTGTCACTGTGACAAAAGACACATGAAAAAGTACTCCACATCATTAATCATCAGGTCGATGCAAATCAAAACTACAATAAGGTACCATTTCACACCACAGAGACAGGCACATATCACAAAGAACAAAAACGATCAGTGCTGGTGGGGATGTGGGGAGAAAGGAACTCTTATTCACTGCTGGTAGGAATGCCGTCTAGTTCAGCCTTTATGGAAAACAATATGGAGATTCCTCCAAGAACTGGAAATAGAACTTCCATATGATCCAGCTATACCACTCCTAGGGACATACCCTAGGAACACAAAAATACAATTCAAAAATTCCTTCCTTACACTGATATTCATTGCAGCATTAATTACAATAGTCAGATTCTGGAAACAACCAAGATGCCCTTCAACAGATGAAGGGCTAAAGAAACTGTTATACATATATAAAATGAACTGTGATGCAGCCATCAGGAGAGATGAAGTCATAAAATTTTCCTATATGTGGGTGTACATGGAATCTTATATGTTAAGTGAAATAAGTCAGAAGGAGAGAGATAGACACAGAATAGTCTCACTCATCTATGGGTTTTAAGAAAAATTAAAGACATTACTGTAATAAGTCCCAGAGACAATAGAGCTAAGTACTAGAAGGGCTGGAAAGACTGGCTCACAATTTGAAGCTCACCACAAAGAGTGGTGAACTCTGTTAGGGAAATAACTACATTAACAAATAACATTACAATGTTAAAGAATGAGAGAAGTAAAATGCCAGTCACCAGTACAGACAGGGTGGGGGAAGAAGGGGATCATTGGTGGTGAAAATGTTGCTGGAGTGTTCTGTTTATAATTGAAACCCAACTACAAACAACTTGTAATCATGGTGCTTAAAGATCTATATTAAAAATAAATAAAGGAATGAAACCTTCAAAGAAATACAATAAAACATAACTATACATGAGGAAATTAGATAAATTAGAAGCTTGTAAGTCATAAAAATCTTAAGTTTTACATATATGTATAAGAAAAGATATTTGTAAAAGGAGATATTTGCACATAAATTGTTATAGCCATGTAAGAACTTAAATAATAGAAGAAAAACTGGAAGAACACTTAAAATTTCTTAAAAGAATCAATAAATGTTTAGTATTTTAACATGGCGCAGCTTCAAGAAAAATAAAATAAATAAATCAAAAAAAGAACAAGGAAATCGAATTCAATGTGAAATGTTCCTTCCAGATCAATAAATAAATGATGATCTGGATAAATTGCACTGTATTGAATAATATAGGAGACCATGTACAGAGAAATTGCTTAGCAACATTCTTTGTATTTGGAGGGCCAAGGATTGACCCCTTGGATCTCATGATTTCCTTAGCACTATAAGAAATCATTCCTGAACACAAAGCAGGGAGTAGCTCTGAGTTCCCCATCAGGGGCACCCTCCCAGAAGACTGAAAAACAAAAGTGCATCTAATATAAATTAATTAATTAATCCATAGAAAAGAAAACATTTACATAATCCCCAAGTATCTCAATAAAGTCCTTAAGTTTAAAAGAAAAAAATCATAATCACACTAGAAAATCTTAGTAGAAGTCAACTTCATCAAGTTGATAAACTTTTATCATAATAAGCATCATCAGTGGGGACCGGGAGATAGCATGGAGGTAAGGCATTTGCCTTTCATGCAAAAGGTCATCGGTTCGAATCCCGGTGCCCCATATGGTCCCCTGTGCCTGCCAGGAGCAATTTCTGAGCATGGAGCCAGGAGTAACCCCTGAGCACTGCCGGGTGTGACCCCCCCAAAAAAAAAGTAAAAAAAAAAAATAAGCATCATCAGTAACATAACTATTTAGTATGTTTTTGATTTATACCCAGTGGTGCTGAGGTCTTATTCTTGACTTTGCACTCAAGGGTCACTCCTGATGAGTTTGGGGAACCCTATGAGATTGAGGTGTGCCTGAGATTAAGCCCAAGTCAGCTGCCTGCAAGGCAAGTGCCCATCCACTGTACTATTTCTCTGGTCCCACAGAGATAGTACATAAACATTTTATTATGTTTATGTTTATGATTAACAAAACAAAATCATTGCCAGTGTGATTACTGAAGGAAAATTAAAAGAATACATCACTTTAATGTTATTTCTGCTGGTAATGTATAACTTGGATGTAACCTTAGGAGACATGAAACTATTCCATAAAATCACTGGTCTATTGACTTCAACTGTGCTGAGGAAGGAAAAACTGTGAAATTGTTCCAAACCACAGAGATCTAAAGAGACAATGACAAAGACAACTAAATATCA
>PVKC010043518.1:0-11747 GCA_004027635.1 Crocidura indochinensis | reverse complement strand
AAAAAAAGTGGCTCTCAAAACAAATTTCAATCGTGGTTTTGGCGAGATTTGGCTCAGTTGGAAAAAAAGATTGCCGACCACTGTCCTAGGCCAAGGGAATTCCTTTTCTAATTTTTCAATAATTACTGTGCTGATGAAAAAAAAAACCCACAAAATCCTTGCCATACCAGTCCTCCGGGCCTGGGAGATAGCATGGAGGTAAGGCATTTGCCTTTCATGCAAAAGGTCATCGGTTTGAATCCCGGTGCCCCATATGGTCCCCCATGCCTGCCAGGAGCAATTTCTGAGCATGGAGCTAGGAGTAACCCCTGAGCACTGCCAGGTGTGACTCAAAAACAAAAAAAAAACAAACAAACAAAAAAAACAGCCCTCCTTCCCTTTTTTCTTTTTCTTTTCTGTTGTTGTGGTAGTTGTGTGTTTTGTCATTGCTACTGCTTCTTCTTTTTTTTCCTGCTTTCTTCTTTTAAATTGATATTGATAGCCCCTACCTAGATGGAATCCTCCCAGATTTTTTCTCAACAGAACCAGAGAACTTGAATCATCTTGTTCTGCCTCATAAATTGAGGGGGAAAAGTGGATGGTACCAGGAGCAGATGGTCACATGAACATTGAGTGGAAATAAATAATGATCAGACCTAAATACTAAACTCAAAATTAATGAAAACAGAATCAAGATATATATGACAAGTTATATACAAAGGGGTTCTGTTACACTAGCAATTCAGGGGGCAAAGTTCGGAGGTATGAGATTCATACTGATTATGGGGGTAAAAGGAAGACAATGCTGATGGTGGAAATGGCCCAAATTTACTGTCACTATTTATGTACCATATAACTGCGAAAGACTTGTAATTCACATTGGTCACAACAAAAATAAAATAAAATAATCTTTTAGTGTCTTAATTTTAATATGCCTATAATAACTTTAATCTTTTTGTTCATAGTGGTTCTTGGAGATATAGGTTAATCACACTAGTTTTGCATTAAAGTACTATATTATATTAGACTACAAATACAATGTTTATTATAATGATGTCTTGACAAATATTCTAATTTATTAATTTTCCATTTATTATGACTTCTAATATAATCTAATGTTTATGTCCACAGATATCATTGGAATAAGCAACTTCATGCCATAAACTGTTGCTACAGTGCTAATTTATTTTGTTGGTTTTTTTGCAACTTATTTTCAATTAAAACTAGTTTACTATTAAATTATAATGCCTATGTTTTCAGTTTGTATTCAGGAAATGGAAACTGAATACTCGAGATCCATTAGAAGATACTTCACAGTGTAGACTCCTTTTATAGTGCTCATTACATATTACTTAATCAATTGGGCTTTGATCCTTCACGCTGAGCCTTCACCCAAATCCCATCTTTGGAACTAGCATGTTTTTCTATACCATTACCAGGGAAGACCTTAATGCTGTCCTGGTACTGACTTGTACAGAGTGGGTTCATATGAAACACTGCCAACTTGGAAACAGCTACAACTTGCCTTCAGAGCAGGTTTCTCTGACTTGCCTCCTAATGGTCAGATAAACCAGAAGATTCTCTGTGATACCCTGACTTTGAACATAAGATCCTTGCAAAACCAAGATCTCTAATTACTGAAGCCTGACTGCAACAACCATAATTGAGATTAACTTTTCCTGGCACAATGAAGAAAATGTATGGGATTAAACAACATGAAAAAATACTACCAGTTACTTCTTTTCAAGGTTATTGTGAGAATATAATACAGGTAAGTACTTGGCACTGGGGCTGGGATGCCATGAGGCACAATTATTTGGAGTCAGAGACTCTGAATAAGGTGACTATGTCTTGGTAAATCCCAGAAACCAAGAATTCACAGGGATAGAAAATGCCTATCAAGCTTCTGAAAGCAAAGGTGATATGAGGCAAGTAGCAACAAATTCATTTGCAGAGTAAAAAAATCAAAAGTCCTGAGGACTGCAATGATTTGCCTGTAACACAGAAACTCTTTTAGTTTTTTTTTCCCTTTCACCTAGTAAGAAAGACACATGCTATGCTTCCTGGGGCTGTCATTGCTGAGTAAGGATTGGATCTCTAATGAACCAAAGAATTAGGAAAAATATATGAGACACATAGAAAAATAGCTGAATGCTCAAAATAGTTATTTTCTAGTTCAAATAATATTTTTAGAAGAACTCAGTGGGAGACAGTTTGCTCAGCAGGCAGCAAATTCCTCTTTGATTAAGAAAAGTTTTTTAACCATAGTTCAGTGTGCCCAAAGTAGAGTGCGCCAATGGGTAAAGCAGAGCAGCCATGTATGTATATTGTCTAGTCAATGAGGACCACCACAACATATATAAAACACCACCGCACTACACAGCTCACAATGGCAAAACAAACAGAACACTACCATTCTTGGCGAATAAAGATGGTAGTTCTGAAGATTCAAATAGTGACAGCTACCTATATAGATCTGATATCTAATAAGGAAATTGGGAGGAAATGTTGAGGAAATTCAAGGAAATCAAAGAAACCTTAGAACAGAGAGCCAAAAAGAACCAAACATATATGAGGGTAGAAATAAAAAATTTCAAACATAATTGACAAAATTGAAATGAAACATTCATTGAAAGACCAAACCAGCAGAATGACAACTGCTCAGGAAAGAATCAGTGTGTTCAAATATGAGCTTCATAAACAACTCTAGAGAAGAGCAGAAGATAGAAAAGAGTATTAAAATAAATGAACAGAAGATAGCAAACTACTAAAAATAAATTACAAACAAAAATTAACCTTTGGATGCCTGTCTCAAATACAGGCAGGGAATGGGAAAGGGGAGGGCGGCATTGGGAAGGAAGAATATTATTCTGGTGAAGGGAGATGTTCTGTTTGTGACTGTAAACCAAATATAATCATGTTTATAATCATGGTGCTTAAATAAAAATAATTTACCTTTGGGATAATGCAACAGAAACGACATAAGCCTCAGTGGGATTCAATTGAGCCAGGGATAAAAATCCCCATGAAGAAGAAAATTCAAAGAAATTGTGGCTGAGATATTTCCAGAAAAGAGTGCATACACCCACATCCTGAACACCTGAAGATTACCAATTGAAAGAGACCCAAATAAAAACACTACAAGGCATATCCTAGTCACAATGATTAAAACCATAGATAGAAGTAGAATACTAAAAGCAGCAGGATTTAACAATGAAAAAATATATATAAAGGAGCATCTTTGAAATTTATTTGTTTTTGTTTGCTTGTTTTTGGGTCACACCTGGTGGCGCTCAGGGATTACTTCTGCCTCTACACTCAGAAATCACCCCTGGCAGGCTTGGGGAACTATACAGGATGCAGGGATTCAAATCATTGTCTTTCTGCATACAAGACAAACGCTTTACCTCCATGCTTTCTCTCCAGCCACATCTTTGAGATTTATAGCAGATTTGTCACAGATAAATCTTCATGTGTCAAGGTAGTGTTGAGATAAAGTGAAAAAACTTAATGAAATGAATGTCTCAGCAAGAATAGTTCACCTAGAAAAACTCTCATTCAGGTTTGAAGGAAGGATACACCTCATAGATAAATAACAATTAAGAAAATTTACGGACTCCAAAGCAACCTTAAAAGAAAAATAGAAGGAATAATTTAAGGCAAAACACACCAATAACACCCCAATCTTCAACAAAATGATGGCACAAATTTCCATGAAAATATTTTCTCTCAATGTCAATAGTTTCTCAATTAACAGTTGCAGAGTGTTAAAATCAATTAGAAAAGTTAATCCAGTATTTTTCTGTCTGCAAGAAACACATTTGAATGGTCAAAGCAAATACAAACTCAAAGTAAAAGTTTGGAAGACAATCCTTCAAATAAACAACTCTCTTACAAAGGTTAGGTTATTCATACTAGTATCAGCTCACATACATAGACTTAAGGCTTAAAATTAAGATAGGAAGCAGAAAGGAAGCCACTGAACTCTGCTGGAGCTATGCTGCTAGCTGCTCTCTCTTTCTTCTGTGCTGTGCTGTATTCTCATCCTGATTTCATCCTGTGTTTGGCTTCATCTTCAGTCAGCTAGCCTTCCTGGAGGTGAGTTGATACGCCCAGAAAGGGAGGAGTCAGAGGAGCGTGGCTACTCTGCACATCATTTAGCCAGTGAATACAACCACAGCACATAGAAAACCCCACAACACAAGTGTGACAAGGGGGAAACAAAACAGGCCAGTGCCAGACATAGAGAAATTCTGATGACGGGAACCTGGCCAACCAACTAGTCAGTCTCTTAGATAAGTAGTTTAGAGTCGCAATATGGAAGATGTTTACAGAACTCAAAGTAAGTATAGATGAGAACACTAATAAAAATCAGGAGACTATGAAGATAGAAATCAGAAAACTCCAAATTGAAATTTTAGGACAAATAACAGGTCTGAAAACTCAGTACATGAATTGAAGAAAAAATGGATGAGCTTTAAACTGGTTAACAGCAGCTGAGGATAAAATGAATACACTGGAAGATGAGATGAATAACAACTCTATACAGCAGAAGATTGGAAAAAAGTCTGAAAGCAAATGATCAAACAATGGAAAAATTACTCAAAGAATGTGAATAGATGAAAATAGAAGTCTATGATAAGCTCAACAGAAATAACTTAAGAATCATTGAGTCCCAGAGACACAGGAAGAAAATCTCCTGGAAAAATCAACAGTGAAGAACATCATTAATGAGGAACTACCAGAGCTAAAGAATCAAACCCTGCATGCCCAAAGAGTACCAACCAAAAGAGACCCCAGAAAGAAAACCCCAAGACACATCCTAGTCACAATGACGAATCCCACAGATAGAGACAAATTCTGAAAACAGCAAGTTCAAAAAAGAAATTACATTCCTTGAGATTTACCGCAGACATGTCACCAGAAACACTGAATGCCAGAAGGCAATGGTGGGACATATGGACAAAAAATCAATGAAATAAATGCTTCACCCTAAAATACTGCACCCCGCAAAATTCACTTTCAGGTTTTATGGGAAAATACATGGCATCACAGACAAACAACAGCTCAGAAATTTACAGACTCAAAACCAGTCTTAAAAGAAAAACTGAAAGACCTACTTTAAGACAAGATTGACCAACAGACACACCAATCTTCAATAGAAAGATGACACTAAGTCCCAGGACAATTATTTCTCTCAATGTCAATGGACATAATGCACCAGTTAAGAGATACAGAGGGGCTAAATGGAACAAAAAACGCAACTCAACTTTTTGCTGCCTACATGAAACACACCTGAATAGTCAGAACAAACATAGACTCAAAATAAAAGGTAGAGGAAAATCATCCAAGCAAACAACACCCATAAAAAAGCTGGAGTGGCCATACTAATATCAGTTAATGCAAACATTATACTCAGGAAAGTTATAAGGAACGAACATGGATATTTTGTATTAATCAAGGAATATGTATAGCAGGAAGAAATCACTCTCCTAAACATATATGCACCGAAAGAGGGGCCAGCAAAATATTTAATACAATTGTTGACAAATCTGAAAAAAGCATCATTAACAACACAATATTTGTGGGAATCCTCAACAAGGCTTTGTCAACATTTGAAAGGTCAACCAGACTAAAATCAACAAGAATATCTAGACCTGAACAGAGAAATGAAAGAAAGAGGCCTAGAAGATATATGTAGGAAACTCCACCCCCAGAAACCTGGGTACACATTCTTCTCTAATGTACATGGGACATTCTCCAATTAGACTACATGCTAGCTCATATAACATACCTTCATAATATCAAGAGGATAGAAATTTTGCAGGCTACCTTCGCTGACATCAAGGCCCTGAAATTATATGTGAACTACAAAGGGACATAGAAGAAAAACTTTAATACCTGAAAGTTAAACAGCCTAATACTGAATAACCAGTGGGTCCGAGATGAAATCAAATAGGAAATCAAAACCTTCCTGGAAACAAGTGACAATAGAGACGCTAACTATCAGAACCTATGGGACACAGCATAGCGTTACTGAGAGGAAATTTTATATCTTTGCAGCACATATCAGGAAAGAAGAAGGGCATACATGAATAGCTTGATGGTACAGATCACAGAATTAGAAAGTGCTCAACAAAAGGACCCAAAAATAGAGATACAGAAGGATTACCAAGCTTGATAGCAGAAATCAATGAAGCGGAAACCCAAAAACCAATCCAAAAGATCAACGCACTGAAGTTGGTTCTTTGAAAAAATAAGCAATATTGATAGATCACTGGCAAAACTAACAAAGAGAGAGAGAAACTTGATAACTTGTATTAGGTATAAAAAAGGGGAAATCACTACTGATATGGCAGAGATTCAAAGATAATCAGAAGCTACTTTAAGAAACTCTATGCCACTAAAAATGAGAACCTGGAAGAAATGGATACATTCATGGATTCTTATAATCTTCAACAGTTGAAGGAAGAAGATGTAACATATCTAAACACCCCATCACTATTGAGGAAATTAAGACAGTAATCAGATATCTTCCAAATAACAAAAGCCCAGGCCCAGATGGATTGACTAATGAATTCTTTCAAACCTTTTAAGAGGAAATACTATCAATACTGGAAAGACTCTTTCATGAAATCAAAAATAAAAAACAAAACAAAAACACTTCCAAATAGTTTTTATGAAGCCAACATAACCTTGACACCTAAACCAAACAGAGAAGCTACCAAAAAAGAGAATTATAAACAAATATCATTGATGAACACAGATGCAAAGAACCTCAACAAAATCCTGACAAAATGGTTTCAATGCTTAATTAAGAAGATCATCCACTATGATCAAGTAGGTTTCATCCTAGGAATGCAAGGATGATTTAACATCCATAAATCTATTAACATAGTACACAACATCAACAACAAGAAGAAGAAAAATCACATGATCATATCAATAGATGCAGAGAAAGGTCCAACATCCATTCTTGATCAAAACTCTCAGCAAGATGGGAATGAAAGAAAACTTTCTCAGTATAGTTTAGGCCATCTACCACAAGCCAGTGGCAAATATTATCCTCAATGAAGAAAATCTAAAAGTCTTCCCTCTAAATTCTGGCACAAGACAAGGCTCTCACCACTGTATGCAACATAGCACTGCAAGACCTCGCTATAGAGATTAGGCAAGAAAAATATATCAAGGAAATACGGATAGGAAAGGAAGAAGTCAAGCTTTCACTGTTTGCAGCTGATATGATACTCTACTTAGAAAACGTAAAGATTCTACCAAAAACCTTCTAGAAACAATAGACTCATATAGCAAAGTGGCAGGCTATAAAATTAACACACAAAAATCAATGGCCTTCCAATAGTAATAGGGAAAAATGGGCATTAATAAAACAACCCCATTCACAATAGTGCCCACAAACTCAAATATCTTGGAATCAACTTGACTAAAAATGTGAAGGACCTATACAAAGAAAACTATAACACCCTGCTCCAAGAAATAAGAGAATACACACGGAAATGGAAACACAAACCTGCTCATGGATTGGCAGGATTAAATTCATTAAAATGGCAATATTTTCCAAAGCATTGTAGAGATTTAATGCGATCCCTCTTGATTATACATGATTTTCTTCAAAGAAATGGATAAGGCACTTTTGAAATTCATTTGAACAATAAACACCCTATAATAGCTAAAGAAATCTTTGGGAAAAAATAATATGGGAGAAATTACTTTCCCCAACTTTAAACTTTACTAGAAAGCAATAGCTATCAAATTGCATGTTAATGGAATAAAGACAGGCCCTCAGATCAGTGGAATAGTTTGAATACAAAATGTTACCCAGACATACAATCACCTTATTTTTGATAAAAGAGCAAGAAATTCTAAATGAAGCAAAGAAAGCCTCTTCAACAAGTGGTGTTGGCACAATTGCCTAGCAACTTGCAAAAAAATTGAACTTAAACCCCAGATAACATCATGTACAAAGGTAAAATCCAAATGGATTAAAGACCTAAATATCAGGCTCGAAACCATAAAATATATAGAACAACAGGTAAGTAAAACACTCCATGACATTGAGACTACAGGAATCTTCAAGGAGGAAACAGCACTCTCCAAGCAAGTGAAAGCAGAGATTAACAGATGGGAATATATTAAGCTGAGAAGCTTGTGCACATCAAAGTAAACAGTGCCCAGGATACAAGAGCCACCCACAGAGTGGGTGAAACTATTCACCCAATAGCCATCAGATAAGGGGGCTAATCTCCAAAATATACAAGGCACTGACAGAACTTTACAAGGAAAAAGTATCTAATCCCATCAAAAAATGGGGAGAAGAAATGGACACTTTGACAAAGAAGAAATACAAATGGCCAAAAGATACATGAAAAAATGCTTCACATCACTAATCATCAGGGAGATGCAAATCAAAACAACTATGAGGTACCACCTCACACAACAGAGAATGGCACACATCACAAAGAATGAGAACAAGCAGTGTTGGTGGGGATGTGGAGAGAAAGGAACTCCTATTCACTGCTGGTGGGAATGCCATCTATTTCAACCTTTATGGAAAGCAATATGGACATTCCTCCATAAACTGGAAATTGAGCTCCCATATGATTCATCTATACCACTCCTAGGAATATACCCTAGGAACACAAAAATACAATACAAAACCCCTTCCTTATACCTATATTCATTGCAGCACTATTTACCATAGCAAGACTCTGGAAACAACCGAGATACCCTTCAACAGATGAATAGCTAAAGAAACTGTGGTATATATACACAATGGAATATTATGCAGCTGTCAGGAGAGAGGATGTCATGAAGTGTTCCTATACATGGATGTAAATGGAATCTATTATGCTGAGTGAAATAAGTCAGAGAGAGAGATAAACCCAGAATGGTCTCACTCACCTATAAGTTTTAAGAAAAATGAAAGGCATTCTTGCAATAATAACTTTCAGATGCAAAAGAGAGAAGGGTTTTAAGTTACAGCTCACTTCATGAAGCTCACTACAAACAGGGATGAGTTTACTTACAGAAATAACTACATTTTGAACTATTCTAATAATGAGAATGTATGCAGTAAATAGAAAGCCTGTGTAGACTACAAGCAGGGTTTGGGTGGGAGGAGGGAGATTTGGGACATTGTTTATGGAATGTTGCATTGGTGATGGGTGGTGTTCTTTACATGACTGAAACCCAAACACAATCATGTCTGTAGTCAAGGTGTTTAAATAAAATGTATATTAAAAATAAGATAGGTAGGACCTTTTCTTTATAGTCAAAAGATATGTACATGAGGAAGAATTCAAACTCTGAAATATATATGTGCCCAATAAGTGTCCTGCAAAATACTTAAAGCAAGTGCTGAGAGACTTTAAGCAACACACTTGAATCAAGAGCAATACAGTAGTAATTAGAGACTTCAACACTATTCTGTCTCTCTTAATATATCAACCAGACTAAAACTCAAAAAGGCGTTGAGGAGAAAATAGGTAAGAAGTGCTTAGTGTGTGTATATATATACATATATGGTGTGTGTATATATGTATATATGTAGGGCTTTCCATATAAGGCTTTCATCCTCCAAAAGTTGAATACATGTTCTTCCCCAATGCATATGGCACATTCTCCAAGACAGACCACAAGCTGGCTCACAAATATATACCTCCATAAAATGAAATGAATGGAAACTATCAACTAAATTTTAGACCAAAATGCATGGAAACTTGAATTGAATTGTTAAGTAATTTAACACCTGATATTTAAAAGCTCAATAACCATTGAAAATGGTTAATTACAGATTAAATTTTAAAAAATCCAGAATACAAATGAGAGTAAAGACAGGAATTATTCAGAATTTGTGGGACACACAAAAATCAGTACTATTAAGAGGAAAATAAATATAACTTTACATGTATTCATCAGAAAGAAAGAAAATGCCTAACTAATGAAACAGCTTAAGATATTGGAAAATAATAACAAAATTACATTATTGCAAGCAGCAGAACAAAATAATGAAATTTAGAACATTAATTGATAAACTGGACACCAAAAAATTATATGAAATGACATGAAGACTTAGTTCTTTTTGTAATATCGTTATTTAAAAATCTTGATTATAAACATGATTATGGTTGGGTTTCAGTCATGTAAAGAGTACCCCCTTCAACAGTGCAACACTTCCATTCCCAATGTCCCAACTCTCTTTACTCCCCACCCCAACCCCGCCTGTACTCTAGAGAGGCTTTCTACTTCCCTCATTCATTCTCATTGTTAGGATAGTTCTCAATGTAGTCATTTCTCTAACTACACTCATCACTTTTTGTGGTGAGCTTCATGAAGTGAGCTGGGACTTCCAGCCCTCTCTCTTTTGTCTCTGAAAATTATTGCAAGAATATCTTTCATTTTTCTCAAAACTCATAGATGAGTGAGACTATTCTGTGTCTCTCACTCTCTGACTTATTTAACTACGCATAATAGATTCCATGTACATACATGTAAGGGAAAATGTCATGACTTCATCTCTCCTGACAGCTGCATAATATTCCATTGTGTATCTGTACCACAGTTCTTTAGCCCTTTATTTGTTGAAGGGCATCTTAGTTGTTTCCAGAGTCTTGCTCTGGTAAATAGTGCTGCAATGAATATAGGTGTGAGGAAGAGATTTTTATATTGTTTTTGTGTCCCTAGGGTATATACCTAGGAGTGGTATAGCTGGATCGTATGGGAGCTCAATTTCCAGTTTTGGGAGGAATTTTCATGTCGCTTTCCATAGAGGTTGGACTAGACGGCATTCCCACCAGCGGTGGATAAGAGTCCTTTCTCTCCACATCCCTGCCAACACTGTTTGTTCTCATTCTTCTTAATGTGCGCCAATTTCTGTAGTGTGAGGTGGTATAGCATCATTGTTTTGATTTGCATCTCCCTGATGAATAGTGATGTGGAGCAATTTTTATCTGTCTTTTGGTCATTTGTATTTCTTTTTTGTCAAAGTGTCTGTCGATTTATTCTACCATTTTAATCGGATTAGATGTTTTTTTCTTGTAAAGTTCTGTCAGTGCCTTATATATTTTGGATATTAGCCCCTTATCTGATGGGTATTGGGTGAATAGTTTCTCCCACTCAGTAAATAGCTCTTATATCCTGGGCACTATTTCTTTTGGGGTACAGGAGATTCTCAGCTTAATATATTCCCATCAGTTAAACTCTGCTTTCACTTGTTTGGAGAGTGCCGTTTTCTCCTTGAAGATTCCTGTAGTCTCAATGTCATGGAGTGTTTTACCTGTGTGTTGTTCTATATATCTTATGGTATCAGGTCTGATATCGAGGTCTTTAATCCATTTGGATTTTGCCTTCATACATGATGTTAGCTGGGGGTCTAAGTTAATTTTTTGCAACTAGCTAGCCAGTTGTGCCAACACCACTTGTTGAAGAGCTTTCCTTGCTTCATTTTGATTTTCTTGCTCCTTTGTTAAAAATTAGGTGATTGTATATCTGAAAACATTCTCTGAGTACTCAAGTCTATTCCATTTATCTGAGAGTCTTTCTTTGTTCCAATACTATGCTGTTATTATAACTATTGCTATCTAATACAGTTTAAAGTTGGGGAAAGTAATGCCTCCCATATTCTTTTTCCGAAGGATTGCATTAGCTATTCGAGGTATTTATTGTTCCAAATAAATTTCAACGTGTTTGATCTACTTCTTTGAAGAATATCATGAGTAACTTTAGAGGAATCCCATTAAATCTGTACAATG
>PVKC010043517.1:0-11766 GCA_004027635.1 Crocidura indochinensis | reverse complement strand
AGAGAGAGAGGGAGAGAAAGAAAGAGAGAATATAAGTCAATAATCTTTTAGTAAAATAAAGTGGTTTTTGCCCCATTAAATAAAACCGTGCTATTATCCTGGAGAAGAGAAAGACATTTGTGGCATAAAGACAGTTGTGGCATTTGTTTTTCTGAATTATCAACTCAAGTTGATGTTGCTGGAGTTTCCCTTTTTCATTTCTAACAATTTCTCCTCACTAAGAGTGCTCCTCAGTCAGAGCCATTGACTTTGTTTTCAGATGCAATCACAAGAAAAATCTTTCTAGCTCTCTTTAAAAATAGATTAAGCCATCACTCATGGCAAACACAGCTTCATCCATAATAAACTTAAGGACAGAGTGTAATTTATGATGAATCAATTTTTTTTGTGTTTGCTTTTGAAGTTATTAGCAATAGTCCTATGGCAGAGCAGTGGGAATGGGGTCTCAAGCTCCACTTTGTGAGCTGAGGGACAAGGGTACCCAGTGGAAAATCCAGGCTATATTTTTTGGAGGGTGATACCCGGTGACACTCAGGGCTTACTCCTGAGTATGTGCTCAGAAATTGCTCCTAGCTTGGGGGAACATCTGGGACACAGGAGGATCAAACCATGATCCATCCTAGGCTAGCGCTGGAAAGGCTATATTGATTGAGCTTCCTTAGTCTTTGAATCCATTACACACTTTTTGGGTTTGTTTATTTGCTTTTGTTCTTTAGCTTTTGGGTCACTTCTGGTGATGCTCAGTGATTAACTCCTGCCTCTGCACTCAGTGATCACTCCTAGGGTATACATGGGACTGTAATAGGCTGCTAAAGATAAAATTTGGGTCAGTTGAGTGCAAGGTCAGAACCCTGCCCACTGTATTATTGATCCAAACCACCCTACATGCTTTTCTGTACCATAAAATTAAGTTGAAATGTTACTTCATTTTTTTTTTATTTTGGGCCAGACCCAGTGGCACTCAGGGATTACTCCTTGCTCTGTGCTCTTAAATCGCTACCAGTAGGCTCAGGGAGAACATATAGGATGCTGTGGATTGAACCCGGGTCAGCAGAATGCAAGGCAAATTCCCTACTCACTGTCCTATCTCTCTGGCCCCCGCAATATTGCTTCTTATTAAATTATATTTCTCCCTGTTGGTATATAGACCTTATTTCTAAGTCTACCAGAAATATTAAGGTAGCAATTATATCAACCAAGTGAAATTGATAAGATAAAAACCATTGTGTGTATGGGATATCTGCCGAAATTATTTACTCAGATGCAAAAATAGCTCTAAGAAGAATAAAAACTTGAGCTTGAGTGTAATGATAGTAGTAACAGCCGACCCAAATGGCATTGATGCTACCAAATAATGTTGAGGAAATTGGCCATTTGTATTCATTTCTCTCATCTCAAACAGAAAACAAAAATGCAAAGTAACACTGTTTATAATCAAAGTCAATATTTTTAAAAGAAATTATAAAAAATTTTAACCTCATTTCTTCATTCTGTCCATGCATTGTTGGGCAACAAATGGTGTTGTAACTGTTTTTATTTGTCTTTATCATGTTCTCCAGAGTATTATAGAAGACTTTATTACCAAGAAATAATTCTATTTATATACAGCTGCTCAGTACCATTTCTACATTTTCACTGTGCCGTATACTGAAATAAAATTACTTGTATAAAACCTTGACTTTCCTAAGCAGTGTATTTGGGTGTTTTTAACCTATTTTAATCTCCTGTGTCTGGTAACTGCCAGAAATTACTAATCTCTCATTTCTTGAATGAATCTACTATCTTTAAGGATCATGTTATCCACAACATGGGCAAAGTCTAACCCATGGACAAAGACAGACTTTTCAGCCCCTATTTATAAAAGCATTATTGAAATTGTATCTATTTTCTTAGTATCATTAGAAAACAACGAGTTTTAAGTAAAGAGATATTTTGCCTTTTATTAGTTTGGACTTCATAACCATTATCAGAGTTTTATTTAAATTCTTATAAAGTTCTTTTCTTGCAGCATTGCTTTGTCCTTTGGTGAATTGAGGACAGACATTGAGAATGTCTCAACATTTCTTGAGTACTGGTTGTTAGTTCCCACCCATGGGAACACTAAATTAACACTAAATTAATGGGCTATGGGCCAGAGCTCCTGAAATAAGGGATGTGAGATGTTGCAGAAATGATTTTGGAAGGCTCTGAAAGTAGCTTTGCTGAGAATATTCCTGAGAGATTCCTGATTATCTTAAAATCATCTACCACTTTGCCATTCCACATTGTAGCGAAATATTTAGCTTTGGGCGCTCAGGGAAGCAGAAACTTTCTAAAGTGATAATTGTGGGAGAAAAGGTCAATGTTTTCCTCTCCCAGTTAATTGAATAACTGGTATGGTTTCCATGTATATTTTTCTCCATGTCATCAATTGCTTACACCAAATATTCTTTGAAGGGCTTGTCTTAATTCTATGAAGTGATCAGCAGGGGTCAGTTAGGTAATTTTATCCCAGAGTGAAGAAACCAGAAAGAAGGGAATTTAATTCTTTTTTTCTGGGATCAAAGACCTGACAAGCTATATATATCTCAGACTATAAAGCAGTATTTGACTTCAAGTCATAATGATACTCACTAAACTTCATTATGGACTTACTCAGGCCCAGGCACTAGAACACACATTTTTTTTACTAATTTTTACTAATACAGCCCACATATAAGACTCTGCCATCATGGTGCCCATTAGGCAGGCAAGACAACTGAGATTTGTTTAGTTTTATATATATATATATATATATATATATATATATATATATATATATATATATATATATATATATATAATTTAAACACCTTGATTACATACATGATTGTGTTTGAGTTTCAATCATGTAAAGAACACCACCCATCACCAGTGCAACATTCCCATCACCAATGTCCCAAATTAGGGCCGCATCTGGTGATGCTCAGAGCATACTCCTTTTTCTATGCTCAGGGATCACACCTGGCAATGATCAGAGAACTGTATGTGGTACTGAGAATTTAACCCAGTTTGGTCACTTGCAAGGCAAGTGCTCTACTCACTGTATGGGCAACCCTAAAATCAGATTAAATGAATTAATTAAAAATAATTAGCTTAATATATTAATTACATTAATTTTTCTAAGGCCATCGAACAAGTATGTGGCTAAGTATAAATGTTGAAGATGTGTGTAAGTTTTATGTAAGATTGACTGGCAGTTTATACCTTTTAAATCATTGTCAAAGAAGTTGCAAAATCCATTTTAGTATATTATTTTACCTAATAATCCATTGGTGCCTTCTTTACTCTTTTGATATGGGGTTAGACATTATTTTTGATTTATAGGAATTGTGTGAATTCCAAACCTATAAATACAGAGAGTTTAAGGCAATGTATTTTAAGGTGAGTAACTATAAATATTCAATATTATTGTTATGTGGTATTATTCTAAGATTGTATGCTTTCATGTTTCTTTATAAAGATTCATATATAAAAAGTGGGGTGGGTGAGGTGGCACTAGAGGTAAGGTGTCTGCCTTGCAAGCGCTAGCCAAGGAAGGACCGTGGTTCCATCCCCTGGCATCCCATATGGTTCCCCCAAGCCAGGGGCAATTTCTGAGTGCTTAGCCAGGAGTAACCCCTTAGCATCAAAAGGGTGTGGCCCGAGAAACCAAAAAAAAAAAAAAGTGGAGAACAAATTGCTTAGATCTATCAAAGATCAACCAGTTTAAAAGTAGATTTAACTTACCTATCACTTTAGATTTATTAGGATAGAATTTTGAGAGCATCAACTCAGTTTTGCAAGACATATATTCATGAGACCTTTATGTCCTGTAAGAAAGGGAAGAGTGAGAGAAGAAGCTGTACAAGTAGAGTCTTGATAAAATCAGTATACTCAATTTTCCTCAGATTCATCCAGTCAGCAAACATTGTTGAGTAGAGCTGGAAAAATGAATGAAAAATTGTGTTTCTCCCAAATATGTTCTAGTAGTAGGCAGGAAAGCATCTCCGGACTGATAACATCATTGGATGAAAACTATGACAGGGTGCTCTATATGTATCAGAAAAATCAGAAATGTGTTTTCCTAAGCTTAGATCTAGATAAGAAATATTTCATTCAAGAAATCTGGCCCTATCTCTCTTTCTTATTCACTCTCTTTCCTTCCCCCTTTTAGACACTGTAGTTTACATTATTGTTACTGAGACCATGCCTATCACTTTATCTCCTTCCAGCATCCAGTTCTTGTCCAGCATGATCATTTTAAACTCTCCTTGCCCTAGTGGTCCCTTCTCTGCCCTAACTGCACTCATTGATCTTTGTGACAAGCTTCCTATCATGGAGTGATGCTCCTAGCTTTCATCTATATTGTTCCTGGATATCACTACTATATTCTCTCTCTTATTTCTTATATCCCAAGTATTTTGGAAGGTGGGTCATTGTTGGTGGGAAATCTGCTCTGGTGAAGGGTGTTGGACACTGCATGAAATTCAATCATGAATAACTTTGTTTCTGAGAAAAATAAAAACAACTATATTATGAAGGACCTTGTATCCATGATGTTTAAATAAAGTAATTAATTAGAAAAATCTGTGCCTTTGAGACAGAGGAAAGAAAACTAAGGGGAAATATAAGTACATGGCCAAAAAAAAAAAAACATTTCTTTTCCACCAGCAAGTATCTAGATACTGCTTATTTTTCTTATTACTGAATCCATAGAGAACTAATCCTTATTAAGCCATCTACAACAGCGTTCCTTACTTTGAGTGGTCAGTGAAGTTGTTAGGACACTAGAGCCAGGGCAGTAGGGTCTGTGACTGAAACTTTCCCGCCTAGTCAAGTGAATCAGGCAGCCATATCTGCCTTTGAAATAGAACCCATGAGGTGACCTCTCAGATAGGTGATCCTCTTCAGAACCTTTAGTAGGGAGGTCCTTTCTGAGATTGGACAGCTATTTGACTTGTTGTTCTTATTACCATGTAGCATGATGATGGCAAGCAGGTTCAGGGGCCAAGAGATGAGATTATCTGAAAATAGAGGTTCTGGGACCCTCTGTGTCCCTTTTAAAAATGGAAAACTTTATGTTTTCTTGTTTTGGGGGCATACCTTGTGATGGACAGGGCTTACTCCTGACTCTACACTCAGAAATTACTCTTGGGACCATATGACATGCAGGGGATGGAACCTCAATCGGCCATATGCAAGGCAAAAACCCTATACTCTGGTCCTACATGCTTTTTTTATTGCATCTCTATCACTTTGACTTGATTACTGTGCTACTTTATCATGATAGAGAAACACCTAAAAGTTTTCATTTTGTTTTGTAGTACATGGGGAAAAATCATGTTTAGAAGGAGTAGGATGGTAGTATGACTGGTTATATCATTAGCGGTTAATTTTTTTTTTAAAGAAGAAATGAGATGGTGTAGTTATACCATACTTTTTGGAAAAGGACTTCACAAGCATTTTTGGAATCAGAACAAGAGAATAGGAGCTTTTGCAAATACTTAGAAAAAATAGTAACTTTATCAAGGAAGTTGACAGGAGAGAAGAGTTTGTAAGTAAAAGAACTTCTAGGCTACAAATTTGGGTCATTAGTTGGAATCTAAATGTTACAGGGAGAAATTATTGTATCTTTCTAGTCTAAAGTATTTCAAATCTGTTAGAGAAGAGAGACAAAGAAAAGACATCTTAGAGTCAAATTAATTATTACTGGTTCCCTAAAATGTCCCGAGGAAGAAAAATCATCTTTTCATTACCTCCATCTTATTTGGTTTCCTCAGAACTTTCTCACTGGGTTTACAGTTCTCTGCACATATTTTTTTTCACTCATTTGAACAGTATTTATGGGTTTATGTTCATTTCTATCGTGGAAATTTTCTATGTTCTACATACCACCAAATACATAGTTGTCATGCATTTTAAGTAAAACACTTCAGGCATTTTTCTAAATAAGTACCTTTTGGTAATGAGATACTAATATGATTTTTATAGTATTTGCATATAATTTTTCCAAAATGAGCATATTTTATATTTTTAAAATATACTTAAATGGCATTTTCACTGTTGGATATTTTAGCAAACACACCATCAGTTTAATATGAAGATAATATCTTTTCAGAAAATCTCTCTCCATTACAAATACAATCTGATGCAAGCCAAAATGTTTGGCATTCAACATTACATAATCTGAATAGTTTGTTGCCATTTTAGAAGATGGAAGTAATTCTCTCTGGGTTGCTCATTTCCCTTTCGGCATCAGTTTTAACTTTGTACATTGTTTTCCAGTGAGCCATATGTTCTTAGTAAGCATGAGAAAAATAACTCAGAAAGTACTTGGCAAAATTGTATGCAATTTTATATACAGTATTTGTTCACCATCTTATTTTGTCTGACATTTTGACAAGTGCCTGCACAGATCAAAGAGAAGCTTTTACATGATTCAATTCTACTAGGAAATACGCACATACCAATTGAGTCATGAGGTAGACAAGTCCACAACCTCCTCCCTGAGTCTGATAGCTGACTAAGGGAAAATTCTCAGCTCTATAGAATTGGGCCTCAGTTAACTACAGGTTAGTGTCCTTAAAGAATAGTGACTATGTGAGACTGGAGCCATAGGATAGTGGGGATGGCATTTGGCTTGCACGCAGTTGATCCGGGTTCCATTCCTGTCATTCCATATGGCCCACTGAGCACCACACAAGAGATACCTGAGCACAGAGCCTGAGTCATTCCTGAGCACTGCTGGGTTTGTCCTCCCCCACCAGTAAAAGTACTAGCTATAAAAGCACATTGAGCCTTTATAGCTTCTGCCAGAAACTCAGATCAGTTCAATTCAACTTTCTTTATCCCCTTTCCATTCCTGCAGTTTAAATGGAAATTTCTCCAGTTTTTCAGTGGGTAGGGAGGTGTCTCCTTAGGCTGAGATCTGACAAATAAAATTAGAGACCAACTGAGTTTATAGAGACAAATTTTGCCCCCCTCCAATCATCACTTGCACATTCCTTGCCCATGATGCTACTTCCAGACCTTTCTCATCAGCCCTGCCTCAAATGTGATGAGAACCTGAAACTAAAGCAGCAGCTGCTACTGTAAGTTGGTCAGCAAAATAGACTCAAGATGTAAGAATGTTGTGAACTTAGGATTGGCAGAAATCTATGCTAAACATTTCTCGTCTCATCCTGCAAAGAAAAAAAAAGTCTAAATTATAGGTAGGTATTTATTCAAAATGTGAACATATGCATAGAAGAGTATATACAATCGTATGTTTATGAAAGTGGCATTCTAGTCTTATGATAATCATTAGAAATACTAAAATCTTTTAAAGATCTGGAGAGAAGTACATTTAAACTCTTGTAGAAGGTTGCTTTCTATTTTTACTTGAATCCTTCACTGTAGGCACATTTTCAGTCTCCCATGGTAATGTTTAATGACCTTCTTTGCTGAATATGTTGAGATATTATTTTGATCTGAACTGATTCCTCTTCATGGATACTATTGCATTTTACCACTGATTAATTTACTGAACTATTTCCTGAAACTTTTTGAAATCTATTTTTAGCTTGCTAATGTAATTCCTCAAGTTATCTAGTTACATAATTGATGATGCAATGAATATACTGGAATTCGGAAAATAAAGAAATCTAGAGCTGGAAAGTACTTAGTGACATTTGCTACTTTAAAGATAATTCAGATTAAGGGAGCATATTAAAATTCAGTGGTAAGAATGTTCTACTTTTATGACCCCCCCCTTTTTTTCTGTGGGCATCACCTGGTGGTATTTATGAGCTACTTTGAGCTTGCAGTTTGTTCCTGGCAATGCTCAAAAAATTGTGCAGTGCCTGATGTTTGATACAAGATTTTTACATTGCTAACTATGATCCTGTATATTGAGCTCTTTCTCTTCCCCTGTCAACCCCATTAAGATTCTTTTTAAAATTCTTCATCTTTTTCTTTACTTTTACACCAAGGAAGCTTTATAATGTGTGTCTTTATAATCCTAACTTGGTATTCCTCTGAAATACTTACTGACAGAATGCAGTTTTCATAAGAGTGAGACAAAGTGAAAACATCCAGATCTTCAGGTGCAATCTTTAAGAATGCTGAAGTGTTTGCTGCTAACTAGATAGTGCTTGATAGGACTCCGTAGGGTGGTGCTTTGCTCAGAGTTTTGCACATTTGTGCCTATAAAGCAGGGTAAAAGTATGAAGTTGAGACTTCTAGCACCAGAGAGCCTGGAAAAGTCAAAACATATTTTTTAGATTCCTTTTGCTTAGATCTCTGAATTTCTTTGGGATATTCTTCGCAATTGAATCTCTTGCATAAGATACAGAAGGAGAGAAATGAGGGGCCGGAGCAATAGCACAGCTGTAGGGCATTTGCCTTCCACGAGGCTGTCCAAGACAGACCTCGGTTTGATCTTAGGCATACCATATGGTTCCCCAAAACCAGGAGTTATTTCTGAGCACAGAGTGAGGAGTAACCCCTGAGTGTCAACAGGTGTGCCCCCCCCAAAAACAACAAACGAAAAAACGAAAAAAAAAAGGAGAGAAATGAGTTCAAGTTTGCCTTCGCTTGAGTAGAGATGGAGGTTTAGTGTAATTTTGTCCTTCTATTTGGGATTTGTGCAAAGATGGAGGAGCATGGGTGTACAATTGCGCTGTGTCCAAAGTCACATGTTGTCAGAAATCCAGCGAGACCATTCATAGGTGCCACCATCTTGATTCAGTATCCAAGATGAGTAATCTCAGAAATGAAGTGAGTAGTAAGCACTAGATGGTTGGTTGAGTGAGTCTCAAAAACATTGAGTTAGGCCAAAGAAGGTAGATTTAGGACTCAGTGTCAGCCAAGATTCCACTTCTAAAGGGTGCCAACAAAACTATAGTATTTTACTTTCTTGTCATTTTCTGGGTACAGGAAGCAAGAAAGTTTCTCTTGAAATAATACAAGAGATTCTGGGTCTTCATAGTAAAGATGCACGACTAGGGTCTGCGGCCATACCACACTGAACACCCGGGTCTCCTCTGATCTCAGAAGCTAGTCAGAGTTCGGCCTGGTTAGTACTTGGATGGGAGACCACCTGGGAATACCCGAAGCTGTAACAGGCTTTTGTGACTGCGCCCCAGGGCCTGCCCTTTCAACTTGGAGTCAGAGAGATAGCACAGGGCTTCGACTTGCATGCAGATGGAATCCAGGCAACCCATGTGGTACCGAGAGACTGCCAGGGGTGATTTCTGAGCGCAGGGTCAGGAGTAACCCCTGAATGCTCCCGAGTGTGACACCCTACCCCAAAAAAAGATGCACTACTAGGGATATTTTTTAAATTCATGGGGCTGGAGTGATAGCACAGCAGTAGAGCATTTGCCTTGCATGTGGCCAATCCAGGATGACCTCGGTTTGATCTCCAACTTCCCATATGGTCCCTGGAGCTAGGAGCGATTTTCCAGCGCATAGCCAGGATTAACCCCTGAGTGTCACAGAGTGAGGCCGAAAAAAAAAAGAATTCACATAATATTTTTACCTAATATGAATAAATTTTACTTAATGTAATTTATGATATATTTGAATTGTTTTTAATGTTTTAATTTTTTAATATATTTCTTTAAGCATCATGGTTACAAACATGTTTGAAGTTGGATTTCATTCATAAAATTTAATTTTTTAATTATAATTAAGGAAAAAGGGTTATAATAGTTTCTGAGATTACAGGCTGGGAAGAGGCCAGTACTATTTTTCTACTTGTTCACTCTAAGTGGCTTCTTGGCCTCTTCCTTTCTTCACTGTGTAACTGTGTTTGCTACCATACTAGGTTTCTGATTAATTCCCACGTAAGGTGACTCTTGAGTCCACTGTCCTAAGTTAGATTGTTTATTTTCTCCACTTTTTATTTGAAGTTAGTAGAAGTGTCTCTTCATTTAAAGTTTATATAAGAACCAAGTCAATTCGATTGTTGGACTTTTTCTAATATTCCCATAGGCACCAATTTTACCACGTGATACTGTTTTCCATTGCATAGGCATATTAAATGGGAAATTATATTCAAACACATTCTTATCTTATAGAGATGGGAACACACAAATCTTGTAATACAGTAGGACTTTACATCCTGAACATTATCATGAAGACCTGGTTCATTGTTAAATAAGGAAGTTTGTAGAAGTGTCTCTCCATTTAATGTATATATAAGAACCAGTCAATTAGATTATTGGACTTGTTCTAGCATCCCCATAGGCACCAATCTTGCTGGGAACTTGTTAATAAGAAATTTTGGTCAACGAGTCCCTCAGTTTAATGTTTATGTTTGAACCAGGTCACGGGGATTGTTGGACTTGTTCTTGCGACCCCCTTATAAGCTGATAATGCCAGGTGGCATTATTCCTTGTTTGCATGGGCACATTAAAATGGAAAATACTATATATACAAATAAGCTCTTATCAAGTAAAAATAGGAACACACTAATCTTGTGGTGCAATGGAACCTTACAAACCCTGAATATTGACAGGATGACCTGGCACAGGCCTCAGAGGTTTGGGCATTTTCCAGTCACCCCTGAACCAGGGAAGCCATCTATGAAATATTCAATGGTGTTTATGACATTGCCTGGAAGCCATCCTCTACTGGGGAAGACCCAACTGCTGGTAAAAGAAAAACAAAAAAAATAGTTTTTGAGATTAATGGTACTAATGCCAGAATTATTGTACACTATCTTGAATGCAGTACGCATGACCACTGCCATCCTGCCAAAAACCAGACACTTTCAGAGCACCATTCTATATCCAAAGTTTATTTATATATTTTTTGTTTTTTGGGTCACACCCGGCAGTGCTCAGGGGTTACTCCTGGCTCCATGCTCAGAAATCACTCCTGGCAGGCTCGGGGAACCATATGGAATGCTGGAATTCAAACCACCATCCTTCTGCACCTAAGGCAAATGCCTTACTGCTATGCTATCTCTCTGGCTCCCATATCCAAGGTTTATTATTGATCAGTTTTGTCCCCACCAGTTAAGAATTGTAACTGTTAATTGGTTTCTCTTTATACCCCCAGTGGAGTGATATTATCTTGTATTTTATCTTTTCCCTCTGCTTGTTTCTGCTCAGCCTGGTAACTTCCAGTTTCATCCAATTTGCTGTAAAACAAATGGCTTCATTATCTTTCTACTGACTGCACAGTATTTCATTGAATTGATTGACTTGAGCTCATTGGTTGTCTTGACTTCTAAATTGTGCTTGGAGAACATAGACCTGGGGAAGACCTTATCATTCTCTTCTACTGCCATCTTGTATTTTTGCTATATTCTTCCCATCCTAGTGCTGGATTGGGGCACATGGTAGATGGATGAGATAGCTTTAATGGTTTACTTTGTTGTTTTCTCTCCTAAGACCATATGAGTCAATGAGGCCACAATTTCTGGGGACTGGATGTCTAGGTTTATCTACTTTTCTGTGCAGAATTTCTTAAAGTTTCTAGTAAGGTATCAACTGGGTTTGCACCTCACCTTTGCTCAGTCAGAAGTCTGCTTATTTATGTAGATTATGGGCAAGATTCATGCAGTGGGAAGTGGCTCGTGCATGTAGGCTACACTTGGTCTGCTCAAGTTTTCTTCAACTGTGACTACCAGGTGGAATTTCTCAGTGAATTGTGGGCATCACCAAGCCAGTCAGCAGTGCTTATTGAATCTTCCCCAAAGTATGATCTGCTCATATGGGCATGGGAATGGCATCCTCCTTACCATGATTTCTTGGTAGGAAGCAAGTTAAAAGCTTA
>PVKC010043516.1:0-11761 GCA_004027635.1 Crocidura indochinensis | reverse complement strand
GATGTTTGTGGCTTTAAAAAGTTACACCTCCTTCTCAGATTTGTACTACTTTTAATATGTTACTGCTGGATTAAGCCATTCAGTTTAGCAGAGTTAATAATTAGGTATTCACTGTGTATTTTTTTCAAGTAATTATGAAAGTAGCATTCTCGGGGTAAAACGTCCGGGTGCCTGAGAATGGGGTGCCTCAAAGGTACACACATGCCTTGGAAGAACAAGGTCTCAGTTATGAACTCTGGCACCACTTGACTTCCCCCAGTCTCCTGGATGTACCCAGGAGGCCCCACCAACTACTATGGGAGAAGCTTTACTGAGCCTGATCAATGCTACACCTCTGGGCCTTCCATCAAAGCTACTGGCCAGTTAGCTTAGTGTCACTGAAAGTACTGCTGTTTTCCTACCTCCAAAAGTCATAGGATTACTGGGTTATCTGTTCTCAGACATGCTATGCCTCTAAAGTCTCCAAAATTTTTCTATATTCTAAAAGTGAAAGTAAACAGACCATTTAAATTCTTTCCTTTTGAAAGAATGTAACAGGAAGCATGCTTTCTCAGAAGAGCAGGAAGCTGCCAAAGCCAAACTTAAATGTCATCTTTAATGACAGAAGCTAATAGCTGTGTTCAGGAGGACAAAGCCAAGCATTGTGGTGTTGATCTTCTTTGTAGTGTTTTTCCACAGTGTGTCTAGCAGTTGTGGAAACTAGTCACCCTAATAGTACCTTGATGTCAAGTCTTGGCTACTATAGAAAAGAATGTATGAAGAAATGTTGAAAGATGAGGTCAACATCAACAAAATGTTGAAGATGACGTCGGTGCATAAAACCTTCTTATCCTGGAATCCTGAGTATTAGCATTAGAGAGGAGATGGTCCCCTCCGAAGAATGCTCTCAGGAAAAACCATGATGTCCTTCTAAGGTTGTCTCTAAAGAAAAGGGTCTAGAAACCATAAGGTATCATGGGCTTTCATAAGGAAAGTAATAATTAAACAGAAGAAAGAGATATTAAAAATAATCCCTTTCACAATTGTGCCTCAGAAAATTAAATACTTTGGAGTCAACTTAACTAAAAAGAAGAAAGACCTAATCAAAGAAAACTGCAAAAGACTGATTCAAAAGAGGTGAGAAACAGAATCTCAGGCGGGGAACCAAGAGTTGCTGAACCAGCACAAAAACCAAGCTACAGGGGAGCAGATTTAGCCACTCCACTTTGCTCTGCAGTCAGGCACTCCTCCTAGTCAGGGAACGCCTTGACTATGCATAGGACATAGAAAACATCACTGGGGCCAAAGCAATAGAGCAGCGATAGGACACAGCTTGGACACAGCTGCCCAGGACAAACCTGGGTTCTATCCCAGTGTCCCATATGGTCCCCCGAGCCAAGAGCGATTTCTGAGCACATAGCCAGGAATAAGCCCTGAGTATCACTGGGTGTGGTCCAAAATCCAAAAAAAGAAAAAGAAAACATCACACCTGGGCCAGAGAGATAGCACAGCAGTAGGGCGTTTGCCTTGCATGCAGCCAATTCAGGACTGTCAGTGTTTTTAATCCTAGCATCCCATATGGTCCCTGTAGCCTACCAGAAGCAATTTCTGAGCTCTGAGCCAGGAAGTAACCCCTGAGTGCCACCAGTTGTGACCATAAAACAAAGGAAAAGACAACATCACACTACAACCATGACTATGGGATAACAACACAGCTTAGAGAACAAAGATGGTAGCTCAGATGACCCAAAAATTACCAATGACCTATTTACCCTCTTAGATAAGGACTTTAGAGAAGAAATATGTAAGATGTTCATAGAACTCAAAGAAAGCATGGAATGAATAGAGCATGTCACAAGTAAGAATCAAGAGAACTTGAGAGTAGAAATAAGAAAACTTCAAACTGAAATTACAGGGCTGAAAAACTTGATAGGTGAAATGATATCCTCACTCTAAAGACCCTCCAACAGAGTAATAATAGCAGAAGATGAGATGAGATGTACAACAACTCCATACAACAAAAGAGGCTGGAAAAGATCCTCAAAACAATCCACCAGACAATGGGGAAAATTCTCAAAGAATGTGAACAGACGAAAAAAGAAATCTTTGATAAACTCAACAGAAACAACATAAGAATCATTGGAGTCTCAGAGATAGAGGAAGAAAACCCTCTGAAGTTTCAATAATCAAGTACATCATTGCAGAGAAACTCCCAGAGCTAAAGAATGCATACAACCAAATCCTACATGTCCAAAGATTACCAGCCAAAAGAGATCCAAAGAGAAAAACACCTCAAGACACATCCTAGTCAAAATGACAAATGCCATAGATAGGGATGGACTACTGAAAACAACAAAATCAAAAAAGGAAATCACATTCAAAGGGACATCCCTAAAATTTACCACAGACTTGTCACAAGAAACCCTCAAGGCCCAAAGGCAGTGGTGGTATGTAGTGATAAAATGCAACAAAATGAATGTATCACCAAGAGTACTTCACCTAGCCAGATTTACATTCAGGTTTGAAGAAAAGATACACAACTGTCCATATAAACAACAGCTTAGAAACTTTACAGACTCAAAACCAGCCTTAAAGGATGAGCTGAAAGATCTACTTTAAGAAAGACAGATCAAACTCCTACCGAAAGATGAGACTAAATCCCATGACAATCATTTCTCTCACCATAAATAAACTAAATGCCCCAATAAGAGACACAGAGTGATAAAATGAACCAAAAAGCTGAATATGGGCCAGAGTGGTGGCACAGGGGTAAGGCATCTGCCTTGCCAGAGCTAGCCTTGGCTGGACCGTGGTTCAACCTTCCAGTATCCCATATGGTCCCCCAAGACAGGAGCGATTTCTGAGCACATAGTCAAGAGTAACCCCTGAGCATCACCGGGTGAGGCGCAAAAAACAAAACAAACAAAACAAAACAAAAAACTGAATATGTTTTGCTGATTAAAAGAAACACATCTGAATAGCCAGAAAAAAACACAAACTCCAACTCAAAGGTTGGAGGACAACCATGCAAGCAAACAACTCCCTTAGAAAGGCTGGGATGCCATACATAAACAGACTTTAGACATTTTCCAAAATAGACCAAATGTTCGTTCATAAAACATACCTACATAAAATAAAGATGATGGAAATTGTACAAACTACCTTCTCAGACCATGATGAACTGAAATTAGAAGTGAATAACAAGCAGACACTGAAGAAAAATTTTAACACCTGGAAATTAAACAGCTCACTACTGAACAACCAGTGGATCAGAGAAAAAAAATCTAAAGATTCCTAGAAACAAATTAGAATGAAGACACAAATTACCAGAATCTGTGGGACACAGCAAAAGCTATACTAACAGGAAAATTTATAGTTTTTCAAGCATTCATCAGGAAGGAAGAAGTGGCCTACATAAATAAATGTTTTTGGGTCAGACCCGGCAGTGCTCAGAGGTTACTCCTGACTCCATGCTCAGAAATTGCTCCTGGCAGGCACGGGGGACCATATGGGGTACCGGGATTGGAACAGATGACCTTTTGCATGAAAGATAAAAGCCTTACCTCCATGCTATTTCCCAGGCCCCTACATAAATAACTTAATGTCACAGCTTACAAAACTGGAAAGTGAACAACAAAATAAACCAAAAATAGGGAGACAAAAGGAAATCATAAAGCTTGGAGCATAAATCAATGAATGGAAAATCCAAAAAACAATATAAAAAATCAATAAAAGCAAGAGTTGGTTCTTTGAAAAAGTAAACAAGATCAATAAACCACTAGCAAAATTCACAAAGAAAGGAAGAGAGAGAAACTTAATAAATTAAATCAGAAATGAAAATAGGCAAACTACTACAAATACTGCAGAAATTCAAAGGGTAATCAGAGAATGCTTTGAGAAACTATGCCACAAAACATGAGAACCTGGAAGAAAGCATTTGATAAGGTCCAACATCTATTCATGATAAAAATTCTCAACAAGGTGGCAATGGAAGGATCTTTTCTCAATATAGGCAAGGCCATTTATCACAAGCCCACGGCAAATATTATACTCAATGGGGAAAAACTGAAAGCCTTTCCCCTAAGGTCTGCCACAAGGGAAGGTTGTCCCTTACTCTAGTCCAGCCTTTTTGGAAAACAATATGTATATTCATCAAAAAACTAAAAATTGAGCTTCCATTTGATCCAGTAATACTACATCTAGGGATATACCATACAGACACTAAAACAAAACACAGTAAAGTCCTTTGTACTCCTATGTTCATTGCAGCACTATTTATAATAGCCAGAATCTGGAACCAATCCATTTGCCTAAGAACAGATGAGTTGGTAAAGAAACAGTGGTACATTTTTATAATGGCATACTATGCAGCCATTAGGAAAAAGAAGTCATAAATTTTGCTTATACATGGAAGAATATGGAGATTATTCTGCTGAGTGAAAAGAGTTAGAGGGAAAGGGAAAGACTAGAATTATCTCACTCATTTGTGTTATATAAAAAATTAAAATATTGTCTGGTAATAATATCTAGAGGCAATAGAGATGAGGGCTAGGAGGAACAGTTCATGGAAGCTTGCCACTAGCAGTAGAGCAGTGCAACTAGGGTAGAGAAGGACCCACTATGACAGTGATATATGAAACAGATCTCTCTGGACAAAAACTGGATATTGTAGAGAGATATAAAAAAAAAGATAGCATTAACAATAGTGCAAACTACAGTGTCTAAGGGGGGGAAGAGAGAGAGAGGGAGAAAGAGAGAGAAAATGAATTATCTGCCTAGAGGAGGCAAGAGAAAGTTGGGAGGGATGATGGGGACATTGACAGGAAACATGTACTGGTGAGGGGTGCTGTACATTGTTTGACTAAAACTTCAATCATGAATTTTATCATCACAGTGCTTAAATAAAGTAATTATTAAAAAATTAAAACCAACTGCAAATATGTACATGTAGGAGAGATATCTGAAAGCACTTAATTAGTATATGTTTGGATATATTGTATTTGCTATCTTAGGGATAAATATATTTTAGAGTATAGAGGGTTGAACCACACCCAGCTGTGCTCAGGATGTCTCTGAGACCAGGGATTAGTACTGACAGTGCTTGGAGTTTCATATGCAGTGCCAAGTATTAAACCAGGTCACCGTCTTGCAAGGTAAACCTGTACTATTACTCCAGTCCAATAACATACTTTCACTTTTGTTCAAGTTACTATAATTATTTAATAAGAGACTTCTTTAATAAAAGTGACTTTAAAGTTTTGCACTATATATTTGAGAGAGAGAGAGAGACAGAGTGACAGAGATAGAAAGACAGACTGTGTCCCTAGAAGCAATTAGCTGCCCTGAAAATAAAATGCCAACCTTTTGTTTTTAAAGCTTCCCCTGAACTCACTAGAGTTTTCAAAGTCTTTTACATTTTGCCATTCTTGGCTTAGGCACGGAGCCCAGATACTACATCATTTAAAAAAAAAAAAAGTTCTAAGTGAGTCAAAAAAAAAATCTCCCATATAATTACTTCACTTGTGCTGCTATTATAGTCTTCGTTGGCAACAGACAAATGAGACCCTTTCACTTGACTTCACTGAAACCTCATCCCTGGGCAGGAAACCCAATATTATAACATTTGCAAGTCTGTGTATTTGTGTTTTTAAACATGTTGCCACCCCAAATGGGATAGTAGAATCATTATCTGAAACCATTACTGACTATCCAAGTAAATATTGACAAGAGGAAAAAACCTCAGGCTCAAAGCCCTGGTTGTTTCTCCTTGAACATCCTTTACCAGCCCATGGTGTCTGTTGGCTTTCCTTCTTCTTCAATTGTCTTTGCTCAGAACTTGAAGGACTTCTTCCTAGTTCCCAGATAGGGCAGCAGTAAGTCTCTTGACAGGGCAGGACTTCACAGAAAGTGATTTCTGGCACTTGGAAGGGCTGAGTGGTGGCCAGAGATGTCTGAGGTGCTGCAAAATGGAAGGGATTCCACAAGGTGAACCTGAAAGGCTGGTTTCTGAGATTTACACTCCATATGAAACCCAGGCTGAGTTTGGGGGTGAGGAATGTGAAGATATTACCTGAAGGAGAGGCAGTGGGGAGGAGAGTTGGCTTCTGAGAGCTTGTGATATTGCTGCAGGAGAAGGAAACGGTTAGTGAAGGCGTTCTTGCCAGAATCTTCTCCCCAGAGAAAAATAAGACCCGAACTCTCACCTGGAAGGGAGATGTGGGATTCGTTGTTCTTGATCTTTTAAACTAAGTATGTAAAGTGAGACAATCGTCAAGGCACTGTTTAGAAAAGAAAAAGCAATCATTATGCGCCAGATATATCTCACACAGCCAGCTGGCCAGAGATGTGCTCTCGCAGGCCACACAGATGGGAGAGGAGGGGAGGGGGTCTGCCAGGCTGTCAAAAGCACCATGGAAACCAGCATGGTTTCACTTCTCTGCCCTGAGGAGAAGAGAGGGGGATAAACAAAAAACAAAAAAAAAATCCTCTTCCAGGAGTTCAGGGGCTCTGGGGACACTCCACACTGGTGGATTTTTCCACAGGGCAATCCCTCGGCCTGACAACTCAAATCAAATGTCACTAGTGGAAGATTACCAGAGGAAGCATGTAAAGTAGCCCTCTGCTTTTTGCAGGAAACAAAAATAGAGACAGAGCAAGTTTATATCCCACCGATAAGGAGCATTACCCCGCTGCATTGGGAGATAAAAGATGGCACAGGTTTAAGCCAACCCTTTGGCTGTGTCTCTGCCATCTTCTGGTTGCCCATCTTTTCAGAGCACCACATACAAAATGAACAAAGGAAGAGGGAAATGCAATAAAATCTCCATTTTCATGATATGTGACTACCAATGAATAAAGCTATCTGTAATCAGAGCATCTCTCAGTAAATGAAAATCTTCCTTCAAGGCCTGAGCTTTGGGAAGTCATTAATACACAATGTTGTTTTCAACATCCAACACTTAGCTTTCTCCTCTGGTGGGAGTTACCTTGACAAGTCAAGAAAGTGTTAGGGTGACTTAACATCTCACTCTGCTGGACTTAACAGGAAGGAACTAACTTCACTTCCTATCAGCTTGACTTCACACTGGTTTGCTAGACTCCACTGCATATTATTTCACTTTCTGTCAGAGGTGTGGGTTTACCAGAATTAGATATATACAAAGAAATGTGCCACATATTTGACTTCTACTCATTAGGAGTTCCCAGCATGAGCTAGTTACCACACCAAAGCATATCCAGGCCTGGGAAAAGTAGTGCTGAGTCCCTGGCACTATAGTCAGGTAGAAAGGAATATTTTGCCTTGGTTGATGCTTGCTGTGATCTTGCTTCACTTATTCTATTCTTTCAATTACTACCACCCCCATTTCTTAGTCATTTATTACTCTTTCTGATTTGTTGCATGTCAGCTTCAAGGTATAGTCTAGATAGTTTCTAGGATTGAGAATGAACTAGATATCTATTCCTTTTGTATGAGTGTGTGATTTTGGGTAGAGTCTGATTTTGATCCTTCTTTTATATATCATGCCAAGTCCAGAAATAAGATAAAAGCCTAAGAACTCCCATTTATGGTCCTATTGACCAACAATAGAGGAGTTCATAAGATCTAAATAAAAATAATTAAAATCATTTTCTTGAGCTGAGATGGTAGCTGAAAGGGCTTGAGTAGGTGTTCTAGACCCCAAAGCCAAGACACTCCTTCCCCACAAACTCTTCTGAGTATGGCCTTCTCAGTCCTGAACTGGGCTCAGAACCAATAGGCTCACATCTTCCCTTGGGAGGTATAGGGACCTGTGACTTAAGTCATCTTATTTCTATGGGGAATGAAAAGGGATGCTAAAAATTTCTGCTAGAGGCAGATGTTCACACTGGCCTGAGTTAGGGACTCCATCAGAAGATGCACTCACTCAGGAAAATGAGAGACATACGCACTGGCTTCTCATAGAAATTCTGGGTCCTGGCATCATATTCTTAGGGATGTAACCCACAGTGGACAAAAGAAAGTGAATGGTTAAAAAAAAAATAAAGGAGAGAAGGCTACTGAGAGATTAGCACTGTATTAGCAAAAGTGCTTCTTTGGGTCAAGATACTGGAAAGACCTCTCCTTCACCTTTGAGAAGGATTGTCTCCATAGAAACAAGAGCCCAAAGGCCTGACCTTTCCTGTGGGAATAAAGCATATTGTAAATAACCGTAAGTACCTCTTCTACCATATGAAGAGACATATTAAAAACTAGAAGGCCTAGATTATAGAGTAAAATGATCAGTGCTCAAAGACTGAGGGACAGTTAGGACCAGAATCCTGAAAAGATTCCTGCACCCCAAGAGGTAGAGAGGGTATATGGATGGTAGTTGTTGTCCCACCCTTGGGTACAGGTAACTTACCTGAGCTCTGCCCATTCCTGGGCGGGGCTTTGGGAACCGGATATTATGTTTACTTTACCTGAAAACCCCGCCCATTTCCTGGGAGGGGTCTTGGAAGGGTATATAGGTCTGGGGTCTCTGGCTTTTTGCCCTTTTTGCCTTTTGGATCTTTTGGATTCTGGCCAACATGTAGGTCAGAGGTGACATGGATGAAAGATATAGGGCTAGCTAAGATTAGCATGCTTAAATGGTAGGAGCCTCATCAGATGACTAGGGCTGAATAAAGATGGTATCTCTCATGAAGCCTGCCTGTGAGTGAGATTTCTACCTGTCGCTCTCATGAACCTCCAGACCTGCCGATTAGTGGGGGCTGAAGCCACATGGCCTGGGATGGCGGACAAAGGCCTACATCTCCATCCAAGTCCATCCAAAGGCATAATTTACTTCAGTAGTTAAGAAGCCTTTGGTTGCTTACATAGCAAACACATAGGTCCTAACCATGCATGCTTTCTTAGCAAATGTGTCTACCACGCCAGCATCTTCTTAGTAAATGTGTCTACCATACCAGTATTCTATTCCCTTTGATATGAGATCTTCACTAAAAAATCCAGAAGACTCCTAATAAGAATAAAAGGAAAAGTGGTTTGTAGCTGACTACATATCCTTTTGTTTCTCCCAAATAGAAAGAAAGGAGAACAAAAAAAATTGAGAACAATTGTGAAAGATTAACACACACACACACACACACACACACACACACACACACACACACACACGCATACACGTGAAAGGCACAGTGAGATGCTAAAAATATCACTTATTGAAAAAAATCCTTCATCTCACATTTAAATGCAGAAAGTTAGTGCTTCCTTTCTTATTAAAAGAGCGTCCTGAAGCTAAATTGAAGGTCAATGCTCAGTTGAAAAGGTTTCTTGTCTTCAAAATGGATAGAAGGTCAGCCCATATGTGAGGAAAGGAAGATAAGAAGCAGAAAAGAGCTGGATGTAAAGTAAGATGGAAGATTTTCTTACCAAAATGCCATCACAGCAATTAGAGTTATAACCGAGGTCTGGAAAACCCAGTTAGGACACAACTGTTTTTTTCCTGAAAAATAAACCTATAAAAAATGTTCAGAGATGAGCAGTGATAAATAAGCAATTAAGAAAGGATGCCTGGAGACTTCAGTCCCCAGGGGATCCTCCCTGTTTCCTTGTATCCCTCCTGTAAGCCTCCATCAATCATTCTGCTTCCCTGGAAATTTCTCCCCAAACCTCCTTCAAGACCCTCTCTTCCCTTTATGTTCTGAAGTGCCATAATCTTTCTTTTCTGTCATCTGTGGTATTTACTTATTTTTGAACTTTGATCAGAAAAGGGGACCAGACAGACCCAAATGTCTATCTCTTTTTACCAGAATAAATCCCAAAGGATGAATTATAGGCATCATGACAAACAGAGACTTTTATGGCATAAGATCCTTCTAAAGTCACAGTGGTTCCCAAGTCTATCATTTATTTTTAAGGACAGTTCCACAGTTATTGCTTATTTAGTCTTAGATTCCTTTGATAACTATTCATTCAGCTTAACAATGTACAACTATCAGGAATATGAAAATAAGTAAATCATCATCTTTAGGAAGTACTAGACAAACCTTTAGGACTAATACGTGTAGGTATAAAATCTTGTATATGAAACTCAAAACTTGATCAGCTATGAAATTGGCGACTGAAGAATATGCAAAAGCTTCCCACCTACTCCTATATGAGTGCAGTGGGGAGAAGTCATCCCAAGGGCACCGGGTAGAATCATCATGTTGGTTCAGAAGAGAATTGAAGGATAATAATAATCTATTTTAAGAAATAGTTTACAATTGGCTTTTGTTATTTTTTTGTGCAGGTAATTGGAAAGAGAAATATTGTTTCTATTGCCTGAGAGACAATAAAGTAAGTAGGGCACTTGCCTTGCCAACAGATGGCCCATATTTGATCCACATCATAATATACGTATGGTCCCCTGAGGACCTCATGGATTGATCCCTGAGTACAGAGTCAAAAGCAAGACCTGAGCATCATAGGTGCCACCCCCAAAAAAGAAACTTATTCCAAGTTATATTGGGGCAGAGTAGGAAAACCCTCTCTATTTTATTATACTTTGGATTGTAGAGCTGTACCTGGAGATTCTCAGGAGATACTCCTAACTCAGTGCTCAAGATTTACTCCTGGTGGTGCTAGGAGAACCAGGAATTGAGCTTGAGACCCTGGCATGCACAGGATGTGCTTCAGTCCAGGAAGCTCTTCCCAGCTCTTGGATCATCATTTTAAATAAGTTTCTAAACTTTTGGAGTTACTGTAAATTTGGAAGGTAATAAATTCAAAAGAGGATCATTTTTACTGGTCCTACATTTCACTGGAACTGTCCTGAGGATCTTGTAATGGTTAATCATCTGTATAGAATAGGAACTCTGCTATATTTATGAATCAATTATAATTTAATAGTTTTTATTAACGTTAGGACAAGCATTTGTCATTCAATCTATGTCTTACAGCAGCCGGATGAGGGTAAAACACCATGATTTTGCTCCATGCTCTTTTTTTAAATTATTTTTGAGTTTTGGAGTACATCTAGTTATGCTCAGGGGTTACTCTAGACTCTGTACTTATACTCTAACAGTGCTTGGGGAGCCATATGGGAGTCCAGGGGTAGAACCCAGATTATCTGCACGCAAAGCAATTGTCCTTCCCACTATCTACTTCTCCAGTTTGATGCTATATTCTTTTTTTTTTTTTTTTTTTTTTTTTTTTTTTTTTTTTTTTTTTTTTTTTTTTTTTGGTTTTTGGGCCACACCCAGTGACCCACACCCAGTGACTCAGGGGTTACTCCTGGCTATGCGCTCAGAAGTCGCTCCTGGATTGGAGGACCATATGGGTCAACGGGGGATCAAATCGAGGTCGTCTAAGGCTAGCACAGGCAAGGCAGGCACCTTACCTTTAGTGCCACTGCCCAGCCCCCAACCTATACTCTTGACTAAATGTCAGGATACTAAGTTTCCAACTGAATCCTGAACTTATTATTTAAGTGTTATTGAACTGTATTTACTCATCATTAAAATAAGCATGATAAAACAATATCAGCCTTTTTTCCAGAGATACTGAAGGAACTCAATGAACCGTACAATAATCATCATATTAATGTCTTCAAAATAATATTTATGATGTTTACTAAAAACCTAAATACTCTAGAAATTTTTTGATTCAGGGCTGGAAAGATAGTATGACATATAAGATGACTGCTCGTCAGAGGTCTAACCTGGGTTTGATTCCCCAGTACCATGTGTGGTCCCCTGAGCCTGGTCAGAAGTGATCCCAGAATAAAGATCCAGGAATAAGCTCTGATCACCACACCATTTTAAGTATGGCCCTAGACTT
>PVKC010043515.1:0-11762 GCA_004027635.1 Crocidura indochinensis | reverse complement strand
GCAGAAAGCCAGGTCCCACCCTAGAGTAGGGTCCAATCACTGATCAGGGTAAGATCAGGGTGGGTCCAGAAAGCCAGGTCCCACCCTAGAGTAGGGTCCAATCACTGATCAGGGTAGGATCAGGGTGGGTCCAGAAATGTTTATACATAGAAATTCCAAATCATGATAAGATTAGAAATGTTTACATATGCAACAATATATCACTACCCATCTTAGAATACCAGAGATATCAACCCAGACCAGAATACTTGGGAAGAGTCAGTGACCATTATTTTCTTTGGGAGCTTGGTAACAAAGCTAAGCTATTTTTATGCTGTGAAGATGGCAGGTGTGGGTGAAGAATGTTGGATTTTACAGTAGCAGGGTAGGGGTGGAAGGGATAGATCCTTCTCAATTTCAAATATATCCCAGTTTTCCAGTAATCTGGTTCCACCTGACAAAGTTTAGCTGCTCATGTTACTTGAGTTAAGTATGAGAGCTCATCCATTATTTTTGAAGATGGCACTGATCTACTATGGCTTTAAGTAGAAAGAGAATCTGTCCCCAGCTATTTTAAGAATGCCACAGAGGTATCTACCTTGACCAGACTACCTGAAAAGAGTCATCATTTCCTTTTGGTCAACCTTTTACAATGAACACTACCTAGCTATTCCTTATCATCTTGACACCTTAACCATAGTTGAAAGAGTGTTTTAAGATTTAAAGGAGAATTAATGCAAAACATCTCAGGGGACACATAGTATTGCTTTTCATGCATCTATCCATTTGCATTGCGTTTTATCACAGCATCCTATATGGTCCTCTGAATCAGCCAAGAGCGATTCTTGAGTAGAGCTAGGAACAAATCCTGAGCACTGTTGTGTGTGGCTCAAACAACTCAAATTAAACTAAACTAAAATGCAATAATTTTTTTGTTTTGTTTTTGATTTTTGGCAGCACCCAGTGATGCTCAGGAGATACTTCTGGCTATGCAATCAGAAATTGCTCCTGGCTTGGGGGACCATGTAAGACACCAGGGGATTGAACTGGGATCCATCCTAGGTTGGTGTGAGCAAGGCCTTACTAATTGTGCACCACTCCTGTCCCATAATTAATGGTTTTTTTTTTGGTTTTTGGCCACACCCGGTGACGCTCAGGGGTTACTCCTGACTATTCACTCAGAAGTCACTCCTGGCAGGCACGGGAGATCACATGGGGAACCGGGAGATCGAACTGAGGTCCGTCCTAGGTTAGCGCAGGCACCTTACCTCCAGCGCCACCGCCAGGCCCCACAATTAATTTTTTTTTTTTTGGTTTTGGGGTCACACCCGGCAGTGCTCAGGGGTTGCTCCTGGTTCCATGCTCAGAAATTGCTCCTGGCAGGCACTGGGGACCATATGGGGCACCGGGATTTGAAATGATGACCTTTTGCATGAAAGGCAAACGCCTTGCCTCCATGCTATCTCCCGGGCCCCACAATTAATTTTTTAAAGTGCCAGCATACCAGAAAAAGAATGAAGCTCCTTAAATTTGATAATGCATGCCTTTAAACACCCATGATATTATCATAATAAATAATAGATTATCACAAAATGGGGCTGGAGCTACAGTACAGTGGTGATTACCTTGCCGGAAGCCAATCTGGGTTTGTTCATTGGCATCCTGTATGGTTCCTTGATCCCACAAAGAATAATTACTGAGCATAGATCAATGAACAACCATTGAGCATTTCTAGGTGTGGCTCAGAAAGAAAAAGAAAAGAAAAAATAGACTATTACAAATAGTATGAGTGTTATTGAAATGAATCAAGGACATCATTGTCACTATTTTATATTCAAAATAAACCACAGGTCTGAGGCGGTAGAAATGATAACAAAAACGAAACTCATAAGTATTATAAGTACATATATTTATGATTTTTATATGACATGATTTTATACATTAAACATTTACAAGAAACTTGTTTCTTACAGAATTAGTTAATGTCACATTACCAAAACATATTTATGACTAATACACAGGGATAAATCTAAGGAAATATTTATGTCCATATCGCTACAAAATATGGCATTATTATTAAAGAATATATATAAATTGAGTTAAATATGTGTTCTCAGATTAGAAGGTAAACATTATAATTAGGAGGAATATATGTAAATCTGGAGAAATTTATGTTATTTGAAATTCTCCAGAAGTAGAAAAACCAATATTGGATAATTTTGCTCATGTATAAGACAGAAAGCGAAGAAAGGAAATATATAAATTAAACACAAAGCATGAAATTCAGCCCCCAGAACCTATATAAGTCTTAAAAGCTAATGTTATCATAATATAAGTAAATTGAATATTGTGAAGGGAAAGACAATGTAGGGATAGAACAGATCTATTAGACAGGACTAGAATGTCAGGGATTTTTTTAAAACTCTAGCATCCATGACAGTATGGCAAGAATATACAAACGGATGTAACAAAAGAGACTGAATCACAAATTCCTAATTTGTTAAAAGGGTTGAATTTGGATGCTGTGTTTCAGGTAGGAACTTTATACAGCTATTGGAGAATGAAAAGGTTGTATCTGGAAGTTGTATCCAGAGTAAACTATGTGTTTTCATTCTTCAAACGATTATTATTTGCTGCCACAAATAAAAGCACCTATACAGAAAAAAAAATATGTTGATAAAATCTATGCCTGTCCAGTGGTTCCCGACTGTGAGAAACTGTGAGTGTTGCCTGTGCGTGTTTTTTTCACTGTCCTATCTCCTGAACATCTTGGGAGTGGGCGAAAAGGGCCCAGAAAAATAGCTCTCCCACTTCAGAAGAGCACTGCAGCCCCGTTTCGCTTTGTGACCGTGTGCTCTTTAAACAATGAACCCCATCATAACACGCAGAAAAAGTCACACAAGCGTAACAATGGGGAAACCTCGCAGGCAAACACCACGCACAGAGAATGAAGAAAGGAAAGCACATGAAAAAAAATGTTTATAAAGTTGCATACAAATGATTAATAGAAAGATCAATGGCAAAATATGTTTGTACCTTGCCATGCGGTCCTGAATTGCATCTCTGCTGTTGAATAAAGAGGAGAAAATTGGTGATTAGAGGAAAGTTGATAATCCAAATGAAGGTTGTGGTGTAAAGATTGTGGTTTGGAATATCTAGTATTTAATATATCAGTGTTCACTGTGAAGTTATAGATTCAACATCAGGTTCAAATAGAGGTTGGCACAACTATATTCACTGCAGTGCTATTTACTGTAGCCAAAATCTGAAAACAACCCAGATGCCCGACAACAGATGATTGGCTAAAGAAACTGTGGTACATATACACAATGGAATATTATGCAGCCATCAGGAGAGATGAAGTCATGAAATTATTCTATACATAGATGGACATGGAAACTATTATGAGTGAAATACGTCAGAGGGAGAGAGATAGACACAGAATAGTCTCACTCATCTATGGAATTTAAGAAAAAAATACAGTATGCTATTAATACTCAGAGATAATAGATATGAGGGCTGTAAGGACTGGCTCACAAAGAGTGCAGTTAGAAATAACTTTAATAAGAACTATCATGTTAATGATAATAAGTTAATATTGTTAATAAGTGAGAGAAGTAGAATGCCTGTCTCACATATACACAGGAGTTGTGGGAAGAGTGTGGCATTGGTTGTGGGAATGTTGCATTGATGAAGGGAGGTCCTTTTTGTAACTGAAACCCAAATACAAACATGTTTGTAATCATGGTGCTTACATAAAGATATTGTTGAAAAAAAAGAAAATATGGTGATAGATTATTTGTTTAGAAAAGTATCAAATATCTTCACTCTGTTTCTCTAACAACAAACCAAAATAAAATTATAGTCATTTTAAGCAAAAACTTAATAAAAACACAATAATATATATGCCTTCAAATTATTTTAATTCCAGTAGCATGAAAAACACTTATATACATTATTTTCTTAATTTTTCAAAAATTTCAGTTGAAGCAGCCTTTTAGACATGACCATCTTTATTCTTTGAATAAAGGAAGTAAACATTAAGGAAATTAAGACATTTATTGACGATTACATCAACCCACTGTATTAAATTGATGAATGTGTGATTCAGTCCAGCACTAATCAGAGGAAATAAAAAATTACCAAGTTTATAGTAAGTTGCCTAAATTTGTCATCTGAGTTTCAATTTCTTTATGAATGAATAGCCAACTTATGATAGAAAATAACTAATATGATAAATATGAGCATGTCTGTTACAATGTCAATCACTTCGGTAGCCCTTGATAAATAGCAGTTTCTCTTCTTTAGCCATTGCTAAATCCACTGGACTGTCAGGAGTGTCGATAGGACTGGAATGAATGTTTTTAATGTGGGACAGCATCCCCTGTTGCCTCTGATAAATGATACTGATAAGGCTCAAGAAACTATTTTTAGTGGAATAGGCCACCTGTACAATGTGAAACTTGTCACTTATCAAACAGCGAAATGGAAAATTGTTAGGAGATGACAGGATGTTTTATAGGACCAAATGTTCCAATTTTCAACACATTCCCCGAAGTGTTTTCTTTGTGTATCTTCACATTTTTTTATGCAAGTCTGATTCCTCCCCCCCCAAGCCCTCCCCATGTCCTCTGTCCGTCTCGCTCTGGCTGAGACTGCAGAGCCTGTTGGCTTCCTCTTCTGACCTCCTAGTGACAGCGTCATCATTGTTCCTGAGACTGTGATTAGGACTCGTGACAGCTGCATGACAAGCCTTCCCAGGGGAAGGACACTCAAGGGTTCCAGAGCATTTGTTTCACTTCAGTGAACACAGCCAAGAATGACTATAGAGCAAATATGATTGGTACCTGAAAGTCATAAGTTTAATTTTTTAAAGAAAAAAGGAAAAATTTAAATTATAATTAATGTAATCATTTAAAACCAACAGGTGAAAATCTGTACACAGCTATATCAGGGCATTTTTTTTGAAGTAATTAGATCATAAAATCCTAACTTTTAAAAAATCAAATTAGGAGTGGGGGACAAAACCTTCAGGAGAATAGTATTCTTTATTTTTTTATTTTTTTTCTTTTTGTTTTTTTGGGCCACACCCGGTGACGCTCAGGGGTTACTCCTGGCTATGCACTCAGAAGTCGCTCCTGGCTTGGGGGACCATATGGGAAACTGGGGGATCGAACCGCGGTCGTCCTAGGCTAGTGCAGGCAAGGCAGGCACCTTATCTCCAGCGCCACGGCCCAGCCCCGAGAATAGGAGTTGAATGTGGCCGACCTAGTCTTGATCCTTTAATACCATATGGTCCTGAGTTTACTAGGAGTAAGACCCAAGCACTGCCAGGTGTAACCCTAAAAAACAAACAAGTAAACACACATATTTTATCTAGATATTATGAATTACAAAGTTGTTGACAGTACAGTAGCATTTGAATATTCAATATTCCAACTCCAATCTTAGCACACTTTCAAGTTTAATTATTTTAATTTGGGCTCCACTCTTAGACCTTGCACTTAGTGTTTATATATAGATACTACCTTAATTCTTAGTTACAGATGAACACAAACTTTCTAACCTCTGTCCTTATGTCATTTCCAGACTTATTGCTTCTCTCTTCCATTTTTCTCCTTCTTTGCCATTCTTTGTTTCTGTAGTCTAGATTCAATGATTTTTCCAAATTTTGTGGCATATAGAATATTTAAAAACTAGATGGGATAAGGTTGTGACTCAGTGGTAGACCACACGACTTTCACATGTGAGACCATAGGTTTAAGCACTCTCACCACCAAACTAAAAAAATAAAAAGAATAGAAATGACTAAGATACAAGTACAAGGTTGCAAAATCAAAATGTCCCCAAGATTCAAATAAGTAATATTGATAAGCTTCGTGTGGGAATAAAGATTGTCAGTTGGCACAGCACAATTGTTCTTTGCAATATCCCTCACAAATTTGAGGTGGTCATATGCCATAATTGTAGAGAAAAGAAGGAAAAAAAATCTTTAAGTTTTAGAACTGCTCAGAGACACAGTAGGTTTTGCATCCATAAAAAAAAGCCCTATCCAGTATATTTACCATTTGCCTTTCTTTTTGCAACATTAAGCATTCATCAGGTGACCAAAGAAACAGAAGCAACACACTAGCAACGATGATGTTGGAACTAATTCCTTAAGTATATTTAATGTATTTACTGTGTGACAAGCTCTCAGGAGAAGCAGAACTCTCATCTTAGGACTCTTAGGGCTTGGGGAAAACAGAAGTCCTGAATGGGACTGTAAAACAGACAGTATCAGTTATTGACAGAAAGACTTCATGAAGGACACAGTAAGAAATTAATAATGACTATAAATCCCAAAGATATACAATGATCAGTGGAAATACCTTTGAAAGGGTGATTTCTGCAATATAGACTCATAGAATTAAAACAAAAAAACATAGGGTTGCACAGCTTCCAGTTTTGATAGGGATCAAAGGGGGTCCATGACCTCCTATATTAGATGAATTTCAACAGAATATTATCTCTCGGTGAGCCACAATGTACCCTATTATATTAAAAACTAACTCTGATGTAAATTAACATTTTGCACTTTGGTTAATCCCAAATTTACCCTAAGGGGAAAATTTCATTTGACCTGAAATCATTGGTTGGAACCAGGCCTATCAAGCTCTGAGAATGTTTCCAAGTCCTTGTTCTGGGAAATCCTGGTTATTTTTTATTTATTTATTTATTTATTTATTTACTTACTTTTGCCACAGGACAGAAACAATGAACTATAACTGAGTTTGTTCTGTAATTAGCAGAAACCAACACACTTGTTTTTTAAATTTTCATAAGTAAATATTTGTATTCAAATATAGCTGGAGTCCCAGATCACGGTGTTCTGTTATTTAGCAAACAAAAATAAGCAAATAAGAAATAAAGAAAAGACTAATGATTGCTTTTGGTAGTACAAGTACGATTTTCGGGTGTTTGCATGGTTAAAAAACTATTAAAATATCAAATATTTCAGGGAAAATAAGGTTCCCTCTATTTGTTACCTAATACTTTGTTTTATTTTCCTACTCCGTGTTTCTCTACTGTTCAATTTCTTATTTTCAAGTCAGTTCTCCTTGTTTTCTTCTCTGTTTTTATGCTGTGTGTTCCTTGAGGGGAATGATTGCATCTTCTTTTACTTTCCACTCTAAACATGTTATGTCAGATATGGTCAATGTTAGGTAATGAGTCAATAAGCAAGTTCTTTCAGAATTTAATTTATAACCTTCACATTTGAGATCTTTGTAAAACTCAATGCGAGAAAAAGTCTCATTGAAAGTTTTGCATCTTCTTATCTGTCAGTACTTAGCTTCTTTTCTCTATTGGTGATTCCTTCAAATTTGATTCCTCCAAATCAATTATTTAGTCATGTATGTTTTACATTTTTTTGTAAATTAATTATAGGATACTTTAAACATTCCTAAATGATTCTAAATTGTCAAAATTGTTGGGATTTCTTTTACACGAATCATAGTATTTGAAAAAAGTGCAAGCAATGAAATGAAAAATATTCATAAGTATAATGTCTAATCGTCAACTGGGCATATATGCCAGGTAGGGGGAGTCTGAGTTAGCTTACGTAAATATGTTCACATTAAACAATAATGCCATATTTATTGAAGAGACCTTGTACAATCAACAATTGGCATTGATTCTTAATCCTTTTGAAACAATATTTCAAGTTAATTTTTTCTTTTTTTTTTAATTTTTGGGCCACACCCAGCAGCCCTCAGGAAGTTACTCCTGGCACTGCACTCAGAAATCATTTCTGGAAGGCTCAGGGGAGCTATGGGATGCCAGAGAACGAATCTGGGTTCATCCCAAGTTATCTGTGTGCAAGGCAAATGCCCTACAACTGCACTTTCACTCCAGCCCCTCAAGTTAATTCTTAAGCATCTCGAACTTTTAATATATCTTTTATGCCATGTATTTACCATTGTAAAAATGAGATTTGGAGAAAATAGATATACATAGAGGTGCATTATAGTGTTGCTCCAAAAGTCATGTAATATATTTTGTGTTTCACAAAGATAAAAGAAAAAAATCACCAGTTATCCTTTATTTTTAAAAAGTAAGGCTCTTTTAAAGGTTTTCTGCACTTCTATTTTCATCACAGCACTATTTAAATAGCTAAACTCTGGGAAAAAAGCATGTGCCCAACAACAGACTGGTGCATAATAATAATGGAATACTATGCAACCATTAGGAAAAATGAAGCCTGAAATTTGCTTATACATGGACAGACTTGGAGATAATTATGCTAAGTTAAATAAGTCAGAGGGAAAGAGATACACATAGAATAAGCTCACTCATTTGTGGTATATAAGAAAAACAAGAGATAGTATGGTGATCATATCCTGAGACAATAGGGATAAGGACCATGAGATCCAGCCTACTGCAGAAAGTTCACTTCAAAGAGTGGTGAGTGCAGTTAGAGTAGGGAAGGAACTACTAGGACAGTGAGAGTAGAAACTGATCACTCTGGACAAGTAATTAGTGTGAAAAGGAGAATAAGAGACATGCAAGTCACCTTTCCATTAACGATATTGCAAACCACGGAGTCTAAAAGGAAAGAGAGAAAAAGAGAAAGAGGGAAAAAAGCAAATTATGTGTCCTAGAGACAGGCAGGAATGGTGAGTAGTAAGGTGGGGAGGGAAACAAGAGTGAGACATTGGTGACAGGAAGGGTGTACTGGTGAGTGATGATGGACATTGTATGATCGAAATCCAACAATGAGCAATTTTGTGACCATAATGCTTAAATAAAGCAATTAAAATTAAAAGGTCTCATTTCACTTTGGGGTGAAATATTGAATTTTCTGTGTATAAATCCATAAGCACAAATCCTTAAACTAACCTTACCATTAATATCTCAACTGATAATTTAGCCAATTATCAATAACCACTTATTCAGCATCAACACTGAAAACTGTCCTTTTTCTCAAAAAGTTGACTGATATAGAAACAGAATCTCAAATTAAAAAGAACTCTTGGTATAAAATATTCTCTCAAAATCACTCTTTGATTTTCAGATTTTTCAGTCATTCTCTGAATGAGTACCAAATATATAGAACTCAGTCTTAAATACTTATATTTTTATTTGATATATTGGAGCACACTGTAAATTCTTGGAAAATACAAGCTTGTCATAAATACTGACTATATATCATTGATAAATCATTAGAGTGTCAATACTATTGAAAATCAATACCTCTTAACAGTATGTCTATTAAACACACTTAAACATTAAAAACATTATTTTGAAAAATTAAAATAATACCAGACTTACCAGAAATAAGAGTTGTATTTCTGTGGGAAGATTTCTTTTAACTTTTAAATAAAACTGCCACAAATTTGCGCAACTGTATCTTAATACTTTTACTCTTATTTTCAACAAATAGGAACAGTCTTTCCAATAGCCATGACATTCCCATTTATAACAAAGAAGAAATTGCCACAAATAAAATATAGTCTGGTGTTCAGGAACCTCTCTTCCTTTTTTTTTGTTTGTTTGTTTTTGTTTGTTTGGTTTGTTTTTGGTCACACCCGGCATCTCTCAGGGTTTCTCCTGGCGCTATGCTTAGAAATCGCCCCTGGCAGGCACAGGGGACCACATGGGATTCCGGGATTCGAAACACCGTCCTTCTGCATGAAAGGCAAACGCCTTACCTCCGTGCTATCTCACTCTGGCCCCCATTTAATTAAACTAATGATGAATTTCTATGCAAAAGACCAGAGAGATAGCATAATAGTAGGGAGTTTGCCTTGCACGCAGCCGATCCAGGACAGATGGTGGTTCCAATCCCGGCATCCCATATGGTCCCCTGTGCTTGCCAGGAGCAATTTCTAAGCGCAGTGTTAGGAATATTTTATGTATTTACTGTGTGACAAGCTCTCAGGAGAAGCATAACCCTCATCTTAGGACTCTTAGGGCTTGGGGAAAACAGAAATCCTGAATGGAACTATAAAACAGACAGTATCAATAACTGACAGAAAGGCTTCACGAAGGACACAGTAAGAAATTAATAATGAATATAAATCCCAAAGATATACAATGATCAGTGGAAATACCTTTGAAAGGGTGATTTCTGCAACAAAGACTAATAGAATTAAAACACCGCTGGATATGACCCAAAACCAAACCAAACCAAACCAAAACAAAACAAAAAGAACATATATCAACTAGTTGATACATATCTAATCTCTAGTTTGAAAACTTTTCCCAATTTTTTTCTTGACTTTTCTGACCTTGTTTTTTAAAATTTTTAAACAGTTATTTTCACAATTGGTATTCAGAATGAACTTTTAGTTTTTGTTTTTGGTCCACACCTGGCTGCACTCGGGTGTTACTCCTGACTCTGTGTTCAGAATTTGCTCCTGGCAGGTTCAGGGTACCATATGGGATACCAGGGAATCGAAGCTGGGTCCGTCTACCAAAGTGCTATCACTCTGGCCCCCAGAATGAACATTTTTATGTTTTAATGAAATTCAATCTCTTTATAGCCTATGATGGCTATAAATGTGGGCTCTTCACAATGAGTCACAGATCATTGAGATGGCCACCTTACAGGTAGCCTGACCTAATTCACTCATATGAAGGTACTTTCCAAATTCTCAACCACAAAACTACTTATTTATCTTGCAAAATTTATTTATTTTTTCTTTTTGTTTTTTTGGGTCACACCAGCTGCGCTTAAGATTTTCTCCTGGCTCTGCACTCAGAAATAGCTCATGGCAGGCCCTAGTGACCATATGGGGATGCCGGGATTCAAACCTTCGTCTGTCCTGGATCTGCTGTATGCAAGGCAAATACTTTACCATTGTGCTATCTCTCAGGGCCCTTTCTAAATTTCTTCAGAATGGTTTTGAATGATTAAATTGTATCAGATGTAGATATATTGATATAAGAATGTGTTGAAAAAAAGGACAAATAGTGGCTTATACTAACATAATGTTGTAAAACACCTTTTAGGGTCTTTGCATTTAGCATTGACTATGAGGGTTTTTTGATTTGTTTATTTTCTTAAAATGAGATTGAGTAGAAAGGGGGCTTCCAAGGCAATCCATTATCAATTCTCCACCAATATAACTAACAAATCAATGCAAAGATCTGAAGATAAAATGCTGCTCTAGGTCTGTCATATCAGGGATTACCTGAGCTACCCCAAAGGTGATCAAGGACTTTTAAAGACCTAGTCAGTAGTGTTCAGAGGACCATGTTGTTCTGGAACATGAACCAGAATTAGTCATGTTTAAGGAAGTATCTTAACCCTTCCCTATACTGTCTCAGACAGAACTCATTGAGGTTTCTTTCTGAAATAATTATTAGCCAGCTGCCAGTAGAAGTGATAATGATGTAGGTAAGTATAAAAGTAGCAGGAAGAATTAGAGTTTATTATTGATCTCATATCCAAGATCAGCATTAAGAGAAAAAGAAATAAAGATATTTTAGAATTTAACATCTGGGCATATACTAATATGTATCAAATTTTCCTGATTAGCATACTCAATTAGATTAAACATAGTCTATTTCCAATTTAATATACATAAATATATTGAATTATGCAAAATAACCATTTATAATAAACAGAACAGATTAAAACATTTCTATTTTCTACTTAAATTTTATAACATGCTATATTTAAATGAAATAAATATTGGCCTGTGAAAATTAATTAGCTAATATACAAAAAGAGTTCTAATTGACTATATGAGAATGGGGAATAGACTGATAAGCATACTGAATACAAGGGAAAGATT
>PVKC010043514.1:0-11757 GCA_004027635.1 Crocidura indochinensis | reverse complement strand
TGAATAATGCTGCAACAAACATGGGTGTGAGGAAGGGGTTTTTGTATTGTATTCTTACATTCTTAGGATATATCCCTAGAAGTGGAATAGCTGGGTCAAATGGGAGCTCAATTTCCAGTTTTTGGAGGAAAAAAGAAGTTATAGAAAAAATCAAAAAAAAAGAAAAGAAAAGAAATAATAAGACCTCCCAATTCTTATCGCAGGCTGTGTTCTTTACACTGACTGTATAGAAGGAGGAGGTACAGTAAATGCACCCCATATACACCTCAACCCAGACCCTTGCCGGGTTTGAATGGTGAATCTGGGGACAAAAAAAAAAAAAAAAAAAGAAAAAGTAAATCGCATCCTCTACTATTGGGAATGCTATTTGTTTCAATCCCTATAGTAAATAATACGAAGATTTCTCAGAAAAGACTGATCTGGGGCCGGAGTGGTGGCACAAGAGGTAGGGCGTTTGCCTTGCACGAACTAACCTAACCTAGGATGAATGGCGGTTTGATCCCACCAGTGTTCCATATGGTCCCTCAGCAATTTCTGAGCACATAGCCAGGAGTGAACCCAGGTGTAGTTAAAAAGAAAGACTAGATCTGTCACATGGCCTAACAATTCCACTACTTGGTAACTACCCTGAGGACACAAAACCTTTTACTTGAAAGGAAATATAATATATCTATCATTATTCATTTGTAACATTTGACACAATAGCATGGGATGGGATTAATGACAGCTGAATAGATAACTGTAACAAACTATAATATGCTATCAAAATATTGTAATATTTGTAGTTAAAACAAACTATTATCTGTAACAAACTAAAATAACTAAAATAATCTCATATAACTTTTTTCCAAGCGTCAGTAGTATGTGGATACACTACCTCATGCAATTTATGTCTTCAGAGATTGTTCCAATATCATCTTATTCTGTTCTTGAGGAAAAAATGGTTTAACTCCCTTCTGCCACAAACTTTTTTTTTTTTTTTTTTTTGGTTTATGGGTCACACCCGGTGACGCTCAGGGGTTTCTCCTGGCTATGCGCTCAGAAGTCGCTCCTGGCTTGGGGGACCATATGGGACACCGGGGGATCGAACCGCAGTCTGTTGAAGGCTAGTGCAGGCAAGGCAGGCACCTTACCTCTTGCGCCACCACCCAGCCCCCACAAACTTCTTTTTAAATAACCTTATATTTATTATCAATGTCCTTGGTTTATAATTTCATTTTGGTTTAGTTATCAACTTTATATATTTTTGTTGCACATGTAAGGTAAAAATTATCCAAGATGTTTGGGTTACCTCATTGCATAATTCTCTCAATGTCTTCCATTGTTTTTTGAACATGGCAAATGTACATTTTATAGCTTAATTTTAATCAATTGGATAAATACAACACATCTCTATCCAATTATTTACCCAATTTCTTAAGATTCTTCCATATTTTATCTATTATAAATATGCATTTATGATTGAGATAGATATACATTCTTTTATTAATGTTTAATAGTTCTTGGGTAATAGATACCTAAATAGTGGATAAGTGGTTCATATGGTTAAGTCTTTGTTTTATTATGAATGGATCATTGAATTTTCTAAGATGAATGCACAAATTTACATTGACATTTCCACCAATAATGAAAAGTTTTTTTTCTCTTCACATCCTCTCCAATACTTGATATTGCTTCTGAGATGTAAGGACTCTCAAGTATGAGGTGTGAAATTATGTCACATTTTGGGCTTAATGTGTTTTCTTGATAATCATTGTTGCTCAACATTTTTCATATGAATATTGTCCATCTTGTATACTATTTGGAGATGTGTTTATTCAAACCTTCTACTAATTCCCTTCACAAACACTTGTATTGAAGTACCCTGATTTACAATATGGCTAATAAGAGTTTTGTGCACATAATTTTCTAATATCATACCTATCAACAGTGCCACCTTCTTTGCCAAGGTCCAAAATGCCCTGTTTTTAACTTCCTATCTGTACCTCATCCTCATGTTAAGCTCTTTGAGCCAAATCTCAGGTTCTACTGCCTTTTGCCATTTCATATACATTTAACTGTTATTTTTTTATATTTCTACATGAGTGAAATACTTCTGTATTTGTCTTTTTTTCTTCTTACTACACTTTGCATAATACCCACTAGTATTTCCATCCACATAGTGAAAAGTTTCATGATTACATTCTTTTCCTGAAACAGAGCACTATTCCATTTTGTATATAACCACAATTTCTTTAACCTCTTATGCATTCTTAAACACTTAGGTTGTCTCCAGATCTTGACTACTGTGAATAGTGCTGTAAGAAACAAACAAAGGTGTAAAAATGTAATTCTGAAATACTGTTTTAGGATCTTTGGAATATATGACAAGAAGTCAAATTGTTGTATCACTTGAAATTTCAAGTCTTAATTTTTTTTTTTTTTTTGAGAAATCATAGTATTGTTTCTTACAGAGGCTGCACCAGTCAACATTGCCACCTACCATGGGTGAGGCTTCTTTTTCCCCTGAATCCAATCAACACTGGCAGTTTTTTCTGTTCATTTTTTTAAATAAATTCATTGTTTTGTTGCAGATATCTTTATATTGAATCATGACCTCTATCATATGTATGATGTGTGATGAAGTGTTCTCACATTCAATAGATTGTCTTTTGATTATTATATCTTCTTTTACTACACAAAAGCTTTCCAATTTAATAGCATCTTAACTGTCCTTAATTTTTTCCTTAGTAATTGTGTTATCCCTCAAACATTAAAGCACTAATATAATGTAATGTTTTTAACCTGTTATTTCCTACACATTTTATAAACTAAGATTTTATAACTAGGTCTTTATTTTTAATTATATTTTATAGGGAGATACAGTTTCACTTTTTACAAATAACTGTACCATATTCTGTCCACTATTGGTTGAAAGAATTTTAGATTTTAAGGTTAAAATAAGATAATACTGTAAAAGCTGAGTATAAGTAGTAAAAACATTATGCACATGAATAAAAAATTAACATTAATACACAAATTGAATTGACTTCCTAAAAGTACACTGAGATCAGATTGCAGTTAAGAGATTGATTATAATTTTAAAAATTAGCAAAAATATTCACATTATTAAATTCTATAATAATTTTCATTGACTATACGAAGTTTTTATAAATTCATCCAGGGTAATACCTTGTCAATTAATTTCCAATATTTCCACCTTCATTACTAAAAACAATTATTTATTTGTGTTTTTTAATCAATTTTATTTTTTGTTTTGTTTGTTTTGGTTTTTGGGTCACACCCAGCAGCGCTCAGGGGTTCCTCCTGGCTCAATGCTCAGAAATTGATTGCTCCTGGCAGGCGCAGGGACCATATGGAATGCCGGGATTTGAACCACCATCTTTTTGCATGCAAGGCAAATGCCATACCTCCATGCACATTTTGCCTTCTGATAAGTCAGATTTACTGATAACTACACAAGTCTTTTCTAAAGAGACCCCCTCCCTTTTTTTAGTATAACGGAGAGTGTGTAGTCTATTTTAATAACAGAAGTGATTGTACCATAGCTAAAGGAATGTTGATTGCTAACTTTCATATCATGATCTTTCTTAGAGTATGTGAATACACTTTTTTCCAGAAGTATATGTTTTGTTTTAAAGCCATCATCCCCAAAGCAAGCAATGCTGTCCCCACTCCCAGAGAGTGAGTACTTGATAGTCCAGAATGTAGTAGTAATATTGGGTTCAATTGAGAGATGCCTACTGATTTTTCCTTCTCACAAAAAAAGTATATTTCCTAATGACACAGAGTATTTGTTTTTCTGAAAGGATAGTAGACCAAATAAATTAGGACCCTCCACTAAGCTTTCAAGGATCTTTTGTAGAAAGGAAGTATATTAATTTTGTACAGCTTTTTTTTTCAGATTTAGCATCCAAGGTATACATAGTAATATACTCATTCATACACATAAACATGGACTTACCTAAAGATGTACACATTCTTATTGTCCCAAACCTTTGATAGTTCAACTTCTATCTTAAATCACAATTTTTATTGAAGTAATATTTAATTAAATAGAATATAATTTGTGAATGTGTGTCATTGGAAAGCAATTATGTGTGTCAGTTATATTGATTTTACCACTAAACCTCTTATACTATCATCCATCATACTTTACCACATTTTTACTATTTCACTCTGGTAACTACGAATAAATCTACAAAATAAATTTTCTTTTTTGGTTTTTCGGACCACACCCGTTTGATGCTCAGGGGTTACTCCTGGCTAAACGCTCAGAAATTGCCCCTGGCTTGGGGGGGGCTATGTGGAATTCCGGGGAATTGAACCTCAGTCCTTCCTTGGCTAGCGCTTGCTAAGCAGACACCTTGCCTCTAGTGCCACCTCACCGGCCCAAAATCTACAAAATTTTATCTTATTTTTAATTTTATGTCTGCTTGTTTTTTCTATATACTACCTATGATGGAAAATCATGTGCTATTTTTCTTACTCCATCTGCTTTTTTAAAAAAATTATAATTCCTTAAATGTCCGTCATTTATTTGAAATTTTATTTAATTATCTGAGCAGTAATTTATTACATGTATAAACCACATCTTTTTCTGTTGATCAGTTAATAGGCACATATTGTTTCCAATTCTTGACATTGTAAATAATGCTGCTGTAAATATGATTGCATGTATCATTTTTTTTCCTTTTTTTTTCTTTTTTGGGCCACAACCTGTGATGCTCAAGGGTTAGTCCTGGCTATGTGCTCAGAAATCACTCCTGGTTTGGGGGCCATATGGGACGTCGGGGGATCAAACCATGGTCCATCCTAGCATGTGCAAGGCAGACGCCTTACTGCTTGCACCATCGCTCCCGCCCCAGCATGTGTCACTTTTAAGTAATATCTTTTATTTGATAACTAAAAATATAAAAACTAGATTATATGGAATTTTTATTTGTGAGAGCAGAAGGCCTTTCCTATCTGTACTTAGGGATTATTCCTGACTCTCTGCTCAGGGTATCACTCCTAGCAGTGTGTTGGGGACCATATACCATGCCAGAAGTTGAAAATAGGCGAGGGGCCCGGGAGATAGCATGGAGGTAAGGCATTTGCCTTCCATGCAAAAGGTCATCGGTTCGAATCCCGGTGCCCCATATGGTCCCCCGTGCCTGCCAGGAGCAATTTCTGAGCATGGAGCCAGGAGTAACTCCTGAGCACTGCCGGGTGTGACCCAAAAAACCAAAAAAAAAAAAAAAAAAAAAAAAAGAGAAAATAGGCGCTGTTAGATCAAACTAATACATAATAATTATTTTTATATATATATATATATATATATATATATATATATATATATATATATATATACTCTTTGATAATAGCTTTGTCTTTTAGATAGTAGCCATTATCACACATATGAGAAGTATGAGGGTATTTCTCCCTGGGGAAAAATGTTTGCTCATCACTAATCTGATAGAGTTAATATTCAAGATGGTATAAAGTGCAGGTAGAGGTTTAGGATTCTATTCTGAAAGTATACTTCAAATAAAATGTAAATACATTATTTATTAATTACAGCATTTTTAATTTTGAAAAAATTGTAAACAAATTAAACCCAAGCATGGCAAGCTAGGTACCTATACACCATGGAATGCCAGGTTAGTGAAAAAAGGAGAGAAAAGTATGAGAAAAAGAGAACTTACATGGAGTGACTTCCACTGAGTGGAAAAAAGCAAATCCATAAGAACACAACACTCACATGAAAATATACTCAAATTAACTATACTTAAATGCTAATGTAATTCATAACCTTGTATATATCAGTATGCCTATTTGGGTTGGAGAGGTAGCTCAGCCAGTAAAGTTTGCCTTGCAAGCTGCAGAACAGTTTCAGTCTCTAGCAACCCATATGCTGCCAGAAGTAATTCCTGAGTGCAGAGTTAGAAGTAATATCTTAGCACTGCCAGGTATGGCCTCCCAAAAAACAAAACAAACAACAACAAAAAGTACAAACTAAACAAGAAATAGACACGAGCAAATATTAGTTAAGTTGTTGAAAAATAGAAATCCATATACATTGCCAATGAGACTGCAAAATAGACAGCTACTTGAAAACAAATGAATCAGAGTTACAGTACAGTACAGCTGCCATCTCTACATTTGGTCAGCTCCATAAACTCATTGTTCTCGCAAGAGACGTAAACCAGGTCATGAAAAATTATGGGTACACCGACCACAGAGCTGAAAAGGACAATCTCCAGAGTAGAAGGTGGGTCAAGTTCCCACCCTGCCAAAGGCACATCTGCTGCATCGGTCATTCACAATCGCTGCTTCCCCAATGGCCCTGCTTCACCACTCATCTACTTTGCAGATACCCATCTGATCAAAATTCCAGGTACCCTGGTATTTGGACTGACATCATCTGAACTTTTCTGGAGTGAGTGTGGGCACCCACCCCCCATTCTTGTAATTCTGGAAGCCTTGGCATCTCAAAGCACATTCCACAAAACCATGAAACCATGTCCTACAAAATAATGTTTCAGCAACAGTGCTTAGAATTTCTGAACTGTGGAACTGAAAAATTTTTATTACTGTCATTCCAGTAGGAATGCATCAATTTAGACATCAATGTATATCTGAAGCTGCCTAATGTTCAGAAACAAAAGAAGTAACAGAATGATCAACTAGTAACAAGAACTTACTATACCCTCTAATAATGACTTAATACCTCATTGTGAAATACAATAATTTTGACAAATTTCCTTGCTATAGTCTTTTTCTTTTCAATTTTAAATAATCTTGTTCCCATTTACCTGAAAGCAACTTGTCAACCCTGTTATACATGGTCTTTAAATAAATTGATATTTAAAAAACTAAACATAAATTTATCAGAGATGCAACAATTGCACTTTAAAATATCTAACCCCTAAAATTGATGTCATGCTCACAAAGACTTTCAATTGAAAGTTCACAGCAATACTAAGAAAAGCAACTGAAAAAGTACATTAACTGTTAAAGGAAAAAAATAAAACACGGAAATTCATATAATGTAATATCAGCAATGATAAATGTTGGTATGAGTATAGATGTATCTAAAGTCACACAAGTTATTAAACTAAAAAAATAACAAGACTCCAATGATACAAAATTTAACAGAAAGTAAATGTGATTGACTTGAGGTGGGAGGGTTCCACATGGGTGGTGAAGTAATATTAATAGGCCAAAAATAATTTTATTGGAATGATTAAAAAAGTGCCTACTGCATTTTGTTCATAAAATACAATGCTATAAATTAAATGCCACCAAGTATTTAAAGTATCTCCAGATGCAGTTTATTCCTCAATATTTTCAAAGGACATTGTGTACATTTTTGTTATTTTTGGGTCACACCTGGTGATGCTCAGAGGTTACTCCTAGCTGTGCGCTCAGAAATCACTCTTGGCTCTGGGGACCATATGGGACACCTGAAATAAAACCTCGGTCCATCCTCGGTCAGCCACATGCAAGGCAAATGCCCTATGCTGTGCTATCACTCTAGTCCTGACACTGTGTAAATTTTATAGTACATAAATCATGTATTGATAAAGTTGTTTTTTAGAAGCTCATATATACTTCCAGTGACAAGCTTTTCCAGTTTGATCCCCCGCTCCCAGTTTCTACTACTTTAGTTTTCTACTCTAGTAGAATTAAGAGTTCTACCCCAACAAACTTCTGTTTAAGCAAACTGGACACTGATTTGTGTTACTTTTAGTTTAAGAAACACTTTACAACTTCAAAAAAGGAAACAAAGGTGGAAAATTAATCAAAACCCTGCAGAGATGAATTACCAGAAGGTTGGGGTGGGGAACAGGGCAGAAGAAATATTAAGTGGTATTTCTAGGTATATATTTTGGTATAGTTCTTTCAGAAGCATTTTAAATCAAAAGGATGCAAAAAGTGTTTGGCGTAGAGGAAGAATAAAAACTTAAAAGTGAATTTATTTCAAACACTTCAGTAGAAAAAAAACTAAGTTTGTTAATATAAAATCTAACAATATAACTTCCAATTGGGAAAGAGTAGATAAGAGGCAGACTTTACAGATCGTTTACAATCTGTAATTTTGTAGTTCCATTATTTGGGGGGGGAGGGGAGCGCAAGGTAGCACACTGGATAGTGCTCAGTAATTACTCCTGGCCCTGCACTCAGGATTTATACCTGACCATATGTGTTTACCCGGGCTGCATACAAGGCAAGTGTCCTACCCACTGTACTTCACTCTGGTGCTCCAATTTTGTGTTTAAAGTGCTGGGGCAAAAGCAATTCTAAAACTGTTTTTCAGATGTCTCACAGATTTCAACATATGAATAAACCAATTTCCTTTCGGGAAACTAAAATTTTGAGCACAAGACAAAGATGAAATGGAACTGAAGACAATGATGTAAATTCAATTTCTGAAGTCAAACACAAAGAGGACATAGCACATGTCAACTTATGTTGGTGCATATGTACACACATATATCATATATGTCCGAATACACCTAGACTGTAGTGGTCCTCAAACTATGGCCTGTGGGTCATATATTGTATTTGTTCTCATTTTGTTTCTTCACATCAAAATAAGATGTATGCAGTGTGCATAGGAATTTGTTCGTAATTTTTGTTTTTACTATAGTCTGGCCCTTCTGAGGGACAGTGAACTGGGCCCCTGTTTAAAAAGTTTGAGGACCCCTGACTAGAGGATGATCTCTATTAGTAAGTACATCGAGAAGCTACATCCTTGTATCTACAGGTTCCTATATTTGGCACAGTAAAACAAATTTTGAAATGATTAAGATGCACTGAGTATATTTCATTCAAATTATATAGCTCTGTAATGAAAAATCACATAGTATTTAAAAGCTGGTAAAATATCTCCAAAGGTATTTTCTTTTCCATAATTATTATTATTATTATAATTTTGGTTTTTGAGCCACACCTGGTAACGCTCAGGGGTTAATCTTGGCTATGAGCTCAGAAATTGCTCCAGGCCTGGGGGACAATATGGGATGCCAGGGGATCAAATCGCAGTCTGTCTTAGGTTAACAGCGTGCAAGGCAAACACCCTACCGCTGTGCTATCGCTCCAGCCCCTCCTATAATTATTTTTAAAGGGCATGTGTGTCTTTAAAAATATTATAGACAGGTCCAAAACATATTTAAGATAATAATTGCTAAACAAAATAATGGTAGAGGATGACAACCTGTGTGGGGAGCCTGACAAGGAACTCCTGCTTGCTAAGTATACTAATTTATGCTTCAAAGTAATCAACTATAAGTCATTGAAAAATGTATTATTCGAAACAAGAGGGACCAAAAGACAGGAAATGATAAGGAACTTGCCTTAAATTTGGCTAACCAGGATTCGATCTCCAGCACCCCATATAGTTCTGAGCACCACTAGCAGTGATCCTTGGGCACAAAGCTGGGTAAACAAACCCTAAGCATTGCCAAATGTGTTTTACCACATAACAATCGGTACAAAAATGTATGAGCCTACATCTGGATGCGTGGTCTAGATACCAATAAAAAGAGAACAACAAAAGTAGAGCATTTCTACATATAGTAGAATGCTGAGTGAACGAGAGGAATGGCTGAAGCTGGAAAATCACCATTTCGCGAGATCAAATCAATAGATACTAAATACTGGAAGTTATTTTTAGTTTAAGCTTAAAATGTTTCCCACAGTCTCACCCTCTTCTCCAACTATTTGAGCTTTAAAAGATCATGGGTACACTAGCCCATGCAGCAGAAAGTTGGCCATCTCAGGAGACAGTGGACAAAGCCCCTGCCCTGACGAAGCCAAACCTACAGCCGCCATCACCTACAATTGTCATTTCCCTGATGGCTCTACCTCATCACTGACCCTCTATTATTTCTTTTGGGGAAACCTATCTGACCTATTTCTTCCTTCTTTCAGGAGACCTATTAGCTGGGTACATGCTTGTATTATCAGTAACAGTACTATGAATAGTGCTATTCCTATCGTGGATGACCATAGGTATATACCAATTGAACAGAATGGACAGCTAAGAAGAGCTTACTAATCCTTCTGCCATTGTATTAATGATTTCACTGGAGATACAATAATTTTCACAAATGTACTTGCTACCATACTTTCATTTTTCTTCTCTTCCATTTTATTCTTTTCAATAACGCTGCTTTTACTTATCTGGAAACAAATGTATTATGATCAACTATGTGCTAATTTTCTTTAAATACATTTAAAAAATGTCTCTCATAGAATGCATCTCCAATGCAAAAAAAAGGAAGAAAAGAAAAACACTTTTAACTATAGAGGCTTGGTAATATAGTTCAGTGAATAGGAAGCAAGCCAAGTATGTAGCTGACCACTGTTCTATTCCTGGCATCCATGATTTGTAGAGCACTACCTTGTGCAATCTGAGGGAGACCTCAGTATCACCAGGTGTGGTCATGGAGGATGCCAGCAATGCCTGTGTAAACTGAGGTAAATCTTGGTACCACAGCTTCTGAACAAAATCATATCCTTAGGCCCTTGCACTTAACTTGTTTGAGAATCTCAGATGGGACCCAACCTTTATACATAAGAAAAAAATAGCAATGACCAAAATTAACATTATCAATGAAAAGAAGCAATGAACATATATGCCTCTGTAAGACTGATGACACAGAATCATCAAAATTCTCATTTTTCTTAGAACACATAAAGACTTCAAAGAGGAAATTTGGGCCACAGTACAGTGGGTAGAACAATTGCTTTGCAAGTGGCTGACACTGGTTCAATCACTGGAACCTTAAATGAATCCAGGGACTCTTTAGAAGTGATTTTTGAAAGCACAGATAGGAGTAAGCCTTGAGTATCATGAGGTGTGGCCTCCTTCCAAGAAAGGCACAAGAGGGGCATATGAAACAAATGAAAATATGAGCTTATCATTATCAATTTTCTCTAAGTTTGGAGTCATTTCTATTGGGTTGCCTATTTCACAATTTACATAAAGTTTCATTAAAATGCAGTAATTTAAAAACATTATGTCATTTTCAATATTTTTGAGTATGTTAATAATCAGTCTATAATAATAACAAAGTTTAAAGAGAATAAACGAGAGCCAGAGAGATAGGACAGTGAATAGGACTCCATTTGAGTCATCAAGCCCCATTAGGAGTGATCTCACTGCAGGCCAGGAGTAAGCCTTCAGTACCTGCACTCTACCTCACCCCTCCCAACATACAGAGACTAGTTCACTTTCTTCTGCTATTAATCAGGGAAAGTTATGTCTACTTGATAGAACATCAGTACTGTAAACAAGATGTATTTGCATGACAAAAGTGTACTAAGCAGAATCTGGAGATAAATGATAGAAAAATATTTTCATTGAATACATTTTGCCCAGTGTCTAAAAGATTGTTTTTAAATAAGGAATTCTTGCTGTTTTATCTGTAAGTGATAATTAGCTTCTTTATAACTTGTTTAGAGTAGAGATTACATCACATAACCTTTGTCTTCTTATACAACTCTTCCACACACACACCACACAATTGCTCTAAAACATATGTATGCATTTTTCAAGTAAAGAAATGTTAAACAGATGTAAACTATTTATTGAATATTTGCCACCAAATATTGTTAAATACATTATCTTGCAGCATATCGCTTTCAAGTTAAAATGTCAGAAACAAACACCAATATTTACAATTCTTTTAAGGAATGTTATATAATGACACATTAAGGCGTAAATTCTTTTGGCTTATAATTCTTAAAAGAATGATAATAGCAAAA
>PVKC010043513.1:0-11758 GCA_004027635.1 Crocidura indochinensis | reverse complement strand
AGGAAGAATACATAGCTTCATGGATAAATAACATCTCAGAAACTTTGCATACTCAAAACCAGCCTTAAAAGAAAAACTGAAAGGTCTACTTTAAGACCAGACAGACCAACAGACACACCAAACTTCTACACAAAGATGGCACTAAATCCCACACAACAATTCTCTCTCTCATTGTCAATGGACTAAATGCACCAGTTAAGAGACAAAGAATGGCAAATGCATCAAAAAACTGAAACCAACCTTCTGCTCCTACAAGAAACAGAACCAAATAGTCAGAACAAGCATAGACTCAAAATCAAATGCTGGAGGAAAATCATCCAAGCAAACAACACCGTTGAAAAGCTGGAGTGGCCGTACTAATATCAGATGTCACAAACTTTAGACTCAGAAAAGTTGTAAGGGACAAAGATGGACATTTCATACTAATCAAGAGATGTGTACAATAAGAAGAAATCACATTCCTAAACTTATATGCACCCAATGAGGGGCCAGAAAAATATTTAAGACAATTATTGACAAATCTGAAAGAAGATACCAATAGCAACATAATAACTGTGGGAGACCTCAACACTGCCCTGTCACCCTTTCATAGATCAACCAGACTGAAACCCAACAAAAATATACTAGCGATGAAAAGAGAAATGGAAGAAAGTGGACTAGTTGATATCTATATCTATATCTATATCTATATCTATATCTATATCTATATCTATCTATCTATCTATCTATCTATCTATCTATCTATCTATGAATCTCCATCCCCAGAAATCTGGATACACATTCTATTGCACATGGGTCATCCTCCAGAATAGACCACATGCTGGCCCATAAAACATTTACCTCCATAAGGTAAGGCATTTGCCTTTCACGCAGAAGGTTATCGGTTGAAATACCAGTGTTCCACTTGGTCCCCTGGCATGCCAGGAGCAATATCTGAGCATGGAACCAGGAGTATCCCCCTAAACACTACCAGGTGGGACCCAAAAACCACAAAAGAGAGTGAGACAAGAAGCTCAAAATAATCTTTTTTAATTTATTTATCCTATTACTATTTTATTTTTCTCTTACCTAGTTTTTGTTGACCTTCTTATTTTGGTGTAGATATAGAAGTAGTAGTTCACTACTTTCCATATATATATATATATATATATATATATATATACTTTTTCTTTCTTCTTCTCTGTTTGATTTTTTGTGCTCTGTCATGTTTTTTATCTCAAGACCATGGCAATTATGTGGTGCATATCTTTATCGCTACAATGCTCACTAGATGTCTTATTTGATATGTCTTTGTAAAATGTTGTGGTGTTTCACCTTTTCTTTTTGCCTTTTCTCAAACTGAGGATGAGAGCTGCTAGAAGGACTCTGCCCATTGTAGGCATACTTAATTTTTACCCCACTCTATTACGGTACTCTTCCCCAAACAAAACCACAAAACTTGAACTATCTAATCCTGCCTCCCAATCAGAGGGAGAAGCAATGGAGACACCAAGCCCAATCAGATATAAGAACACCAAGTAATAAACCAGAAACAGAGGGAGTCACTCAATCTAGAAGACCCTGGGGAGAGGGTGGAGGATATGGGAGACAGAATGGGAATGGAGGTGGAGGGAGGACAACTTGGTGATGGGAATTCCCCTGATTCAATGTTTATTTGTAAATGGAATATTACTGTGAATATTATGTAAACCACTTTGATTAAAATAAAAAAAGTTAAAAAAAAAACAAAAGAAAAAAGAGGAAGACCATGGACTAGTTAATGGGTTAATGGTTTGAACCCAGGTCCGTGCTGAGTCAGTTGCATGCAAGGCAAATGCCCTACCACTGCACTATTGCTCTGGCCCTTATTCTTCCTTTTAACATGTATTTTCCTCTTTGTACACTGTCCAGAATACGAGTTTATTTTTGAATTCCCAACAAGCAAGGTTTTCTGACAAATTCTTCACTCATCATTAATATTCTGATGATAATCTTGGTCCTATCTAAACAGTTTAAAAATAAAATTGAGGGGATGGAGCGGTGGTGCAAGATGGGTAAGGCATCTCTTACACTCGCTAGCCTAGGATGTACCGGGGGCGTCCCATATGATCCCCAAGCCAGGAGCGATTTCTGAACACATAACCAGGAGTAACCCGAGTGTCACCGGGTGTGGCCCCAAAACAAAAAAAAGCAAAACAAATAAACAAAAAAATAAGAAATATAATAAATCTGGAAAATGTTGGGAAGCTTTCAGATTAGAAAATTAAAACGGTTATCAAAGAGATGAAAAATAGAAAGAATGGCAGTAATTATAAAAAATAGATGAAAAATTGAAGCTTCTATATTGATGCAACCAGTTTTTTTTGAACTCAGAAAACATATATATTAGACCAGAATAAAATGAAATGATGCCTATGAAATATATTAATGTGGTTATTAGCATAGATGCATACAATAGATATTGATTATTTTCATATTTTCATGTACATATCTTTATCACACTTTGAATGTTTAATGTACAGATTTTGTAATGAGAACTTTAATAAATTATGTAAAAGGAGATACTAAGCATATATAATCATGTTCACATTGTTCATTTTAATTTGGGGTTTATTTGGAATACTAATATTTCCTGTGTTTGAAGTTCACAATTAAACTTTCCTGTTTTTGTTTACAAATGTATGTTTCTTTAGGTATAAATTTACATATAAATTAAAATAAAAAGAAAACTTACTTGAAAGAAAAATCTCTAGCTATAATTTAATGTTTATCTTTTTGTATTGTATTTAAGCCTAGATAAATTGAAAGGAACAATTCTCTCTAAATAGTACATTACAAAACCTCTTAAAAAAGATTCAAGACAAGAGCTTAACTAATCTAAACTCATTTGTATTTGACAAAGTGAAACACACTTTAAAGTGCTTTTGCCCTATTCTTTTTTATGAGTGGAATCTTGTTAACGTGTATTTTCAGACATAAAATATATTTTGGTTTTAAAGTCAGTAATCCTAAAATAAAAATCCAAGAAAAAAAGAAAAAAATTAAGTCGGCAATCCTAACTGTCCTTTAAAGTAAAAAAAAACTTGGATAAAAATGAATAATTTTTGCTTTCTGACCTTGGATTGGTGATTTCCTACCTGGTAGTATATTTGTCTTTAACTTAGTCTTTTTCTGTCTTTAACTTATTGTAATCATTTTTATTTATAAAAGACCTTTACTGTAGAAAACTAGTATATACAAAAAAGAAGAAAATACACCCCAGACTTTTATTCTGCATTTGAGTTCATAAACATATATTTGAGGGATTGTATTTCAATAAAAATTTAATAGAGGCTGAAATAAGGAAGCTAGTGTAAAATAAATTTTAAGTATCTCTTAAAGATATCTACGTTATAAATAAGATTCCTCATTTCTAAATCAAAGCAATCTGTCTCGTTTTGTGTATTTTAATCCAATTAACATAGATAATTTCTATCTCCATTAAATAGCAGAATAAAACATTGGCTTCTAGAATAAACTGTATTTTATTGCTGGTTTTTGAAATTTTGTTCGATATGATTTGAAATAATTATATGTTTTCATTTTATCTTCACTATGCTTGTGATTAAAATGATAATATTAATGTAGTCAAAAAGATAACTCTGCATTCAAAAAGGATAAATTGTCTGAAACAAATACATATGCATCTAAAGTTGAATTTCTTTGTCCCTTTTCTATTTATGAGAAAGTGTATTATTTGTATATTTAGACTCTGATTAAGCATATTCCTAATTTTGTGCTCAGTTATCAGTTCTTAACAGTGCTTAGGGGATTTTATACCATGCCAGGAATCAAACTAGGGTCAGCTGCATAAAAGACAAATATATTATTTTCATTATTTTACAAATACATTAACCTAATTCTGACCTACTTTTTATCCTCTCAATTTTTGGTGGGGCCACACCCAGTGATGCTCAGGAGTTACTCCTGGTTTGTACTCAGAAATTGCTCCTGGCTTGGGAGACCATATGGGATGCTGGGGGATCGAACCTCGGTCCTAACTGATAAATATTCTAGGCGCTTAGTGTGGACAAGGTAGATGCCTTACGACTTGCACCACCACTCTGGCTCCTTATATGTCCCTTATTTTAAATTTTCTTTCTTAATTATTCCTAAACAGGTATGCATCATTCTTTTTTTTGGGGGGGGGTCACACCCGGCAGCGCTCAAGGGTTACTCCTGGCTCCATGCTCAGAAATTGCTCCTGGCAGGCACAGGGGACCATAGGGGGCACCGGGATTCGAACCGATGAGCTTTTGCATGAAAGGCAAACGCCTTACCTCCATGCTATCTCCCGGGCCCCCGCATCATTCTTGGTATCAGTACATTCCATCAAATCCATTTTATTATTTTTTATTTTTTGAAAGATGATTATGCTTTTTATTGTAATACCAATACTGGTATTATAATAACATGAAGACAGATATTTATGGCTTAATGGTATAATCACACCAAATGGGATTTCCAATTCTGTGTTGTTTTTGTTTATTTCTTTGCTTTTTGTTTTGTTCTTTTTACCTAAGGAAAACAATAAACTCAGTACTGGTAAAGCCTAAAGCTAAACCAAACATAGCACCTGCCATTTTCTATTGATTTAAGCAAGTCTCTGAAGCCAGTTGGAGATTACATTCTGGTTTCCCATGAGTAAGTTGCTACATATTTAAAAATATTTTATGCTCACATAATTAGATATATGATTTACAAACTAACCAAAAGAAAGGGAAGAAAAAAGTGTCATGTTAAATATAATTAAATTATAATTCATAAACACTCCATAAATAGACAACCACAAATAATTTCCTAATGATCTTTTCCCAAATATCATTTAATCATCATATTAAATTATAGATACTATGAAAATATTAATGAACTAACAGAGTTCCCTTAATATTGTTGCCAATTATAGATTGGTCTATCATAGATAAAGGAAAAATAAAAAAAAGCTTTTCTCCACCCTTCAAAAACCAATGTGATTATTTTTTGTTGTGCATGTAATCTGAATTTTTTTTCAAGAGAAGCAAAAATTTCACTGACTTTTTGCAATAATGCTTTTAAATTAAAAGCAATAGTGACATATTTGATTAGAAGTTCATGGATATACATGACTGACCAACCAATGAAAACTATTTCATAAGGACTAAGAATTAATGAGAACGAAATGGAAATACAATAGTTCTGAAGAAAGTGGCACTATGGATTTGACATTTATAATGGATTAGCTGTTAATTTTTCTCTTCTATATGTTGCTCTAATAAGATTTGTCAGACTACTGTACAATTTATCTTTCTGCACATTTCTCTTATGGATGATGGATCACTGCATATTATAAGGCAAGTTTTCAAATAAAATGAAGAAGAGACTTGCTCCAAGCAATAGATGCATATGAAATAATGGCATTTGTATGATTATAACTATGATACCTATACCATACTTCTCTTTTCTTAAAATTTCTGTATACGCAGGGCAAGACTACCAGTTAAATTGTATTGGATTCTGCCTAACAGTTTATTTGTAAAGTAGGTGTTCCATTTATCTTTTAATTTTTACCTTTTTACTAATTATAATTTTCCACATATTTCTCATTGCTTTGCCTCTCTGTGATTTTGTTCATCTTTCCCATTTTTTCCTTTGTCTTTTACTCACCTACACATTTTTACCTTTTTATTCTCTAATTTATAGAGCCATATTTGTTTATATTTCTATTTTTTTCTTATTTATTTTGGTTATCCTATGCCAGCACAAATTATCTTCCAACATTTCTCTTCCTACATAGAACATACTAGCTAGTGGGAGTGGATATTTTTGCTGATTTTTCAGTGTCCATACAGAATGCAGTCTGAGAGTGTGAGGATTTGAATGGATTGTGGTTTATAGGAGAAAAAAAAGTATGTATTTAATGTATGTATCTATGTATATATGTATGTATTGGTTTTAGGGCCACATGCTACTGCGCTCAAGAATTGCTCTCAGCTCTGCACTCAGAAATTGCTCCTGACAGAAAAAAAAAAAAAAAAGCCAGTCTTGGCTCATTCTTCAAGGCTGTGTTCTCCAATGAACATTTATCCCTCTTATTTGCAAATTTGCATACTTATTTTCACTTTGGAGAAGTCTGTGTTCCTTATCAAAGAGGTATTTCTCCTTCTTTTCTCTACTCACTTCTTCCTTCAAACTATAGCCTGACAAGCTAATGATAGTGGAGACTTGTACTTACAAGATTTGAAGAAAAATCTTTGCTCCAGGTCAACCAGGTTGCCAACGTTTATATCATGACCTGTTACTCTCCCAGCATGAGCCATATAATCCCAATCTTCTTTCTAGTCTTCCTCAATAAACAATGAATCCTGATTACTTGTTAGGTATAATTACGGTTTCTTCTCATCAAAATAATCGCTATCTACCACTTTGTAATAAAATATATATGAACAAGAGTCCCATTCTCCAGCTAGTGTAAACACATTAAATCTAGGTTTATATAAAATCTGTTGGATCTTTCAATATTAATTCAAACTTGCTCTGTAGTCTTGGACTTCAAAGCTGCAATAGAAATATTTATGTTTTGCTGTGGAAATTTATCAGTAAAACTTTCAAATAAGAAACAGAGGGCCCTGAGCGATAGCACAGCAGTAGGAGTTTACCTTGCATGCGGCTGACCCAGGACAAACCTTGATTGTCCCATAGGTTCCCCCAAACCAGGAGCAATTTCTGAGAGCATAACAAGGAGTAAGTTCTGAGCATCACCAGGTGTAGCCCAAAAAACAAAAACAAAGCAAAGCAAAACAAAAAAGTACAGAAATACAGGATCATAATTTGCTTATATATGATTTTTAACAGTATGCACTACTAAACATGATATATATATATATAATATTCCCCAAGTTAGTTCATCTATATGCAGCATCTTAAGAACATATAGCATCATGTTTAGATGGTTTATATGCACCATAATGGTTTGTTTAATTAAAATAAAACCAAAATATTATATTGTGACAGATTTTATTTTTAATGTTACATATATACTACGAACATATATAATGTTCAAATATATGAATATATATATATATATATGTGGCACCCAGGGGTTACTCCTGGCTATGAGCTTAGAAAATGCTCCTGGCTCAGGGACACAGGGGACACAGGGACACAGGGGATTGAACTGAGGTCTGTCCTGGATCACCTGCGTGCAAGACAAATGACCTACTGCAGCGCTATCACTCAGGCCCCAAATTCAATGCTATTTTAAACTAAAATTATAATAAATTTTCATTTATAAGTTTTATTTATCAGTGATTAACATGGTTTATTATGATAGGAGAATGATTATTTTTTCAAGCTAATATCAAGAAGATAAATACTATTTAAAGCATTATATATTTAACTCATATATACCTCTTGCTATTTCTGAAATATTTTATGATATGCTATTGAGTATAAACTAAAATAAATAGCACATGATGATGAACTTGAAAGGTGAAATAGATAAAGTTTTATCACTACAATTATTATTTACAAGTGTTGATTTTAACAAATAAGAAAAATTCATAATACCTATAGTAGAAATAACTCATACTTTTCACAAAAATTATATAAAGTTAAAATATGCTTTTATGTGATTTTTTAAAAAATTAATAATATTCAATTATTTGAAAAAGAATTAAGTTTATTTTGCTATTTACTTATTAATTATGGCACTGCTTGAGATATACACACATGTAAATAAACATTTAGAAGACTATTCAAATTCCTATTTCTAAAGCCCTCTGTGTTTAGATGAAATGAGTATGGAGTATCAATATTGCCTTTATATTTTCAGAGACAAAATTTGTTTAAATTTTAAATTTATTTATAAAAAGTGCATGAATATAAACCTTTCAATATTTTTCAAGCACAGTTAGTTTGTATTCCTCTGACACCATTGTTGAAAATGCATGATGAATTATAAAGATTTATGTTAAAATTATTTTAAAATCTGAAAGAGTGGGCATTTATGTGTAAAGTACTTAATGGAAAAGACATTCAAATAAAAATATTCTAGTAAGTTAGCTTTTCAATCATATTTAAAGAAAATGGGGACTTTTAGACAGAAAGGCAATGGGTTACTTTTAAACTGACCCTTTTAATTAATTATTTAATTAAATCAAAGGAGTTCTATACAAGTAATACAACCACTTAGATGTAGTAAGATACCTAAGAAATAACTTTTGAAAGGAAGAGTAATAATAGGACTGTTCATATGCAGTAATCTATTATAATATATTTTCCTTTAAACATTAAATGTACTTGTAATAGATGTTTGATATTATTTTGCTCAAATTAATATTTGTTTCAAATTATGTTTATTTACATTTTCATTTTACTTTAATTTTGTGTTATGTTATCCTGATTCTTCTATTGTTTAATAATTTGACATCGTATCCCAGATATGTTATATTTTCTGGGTGTTTACATTATATTTTATATTTTTAAATCTGCCTTTTTCTTTATTTCAAGATCTTATTCTAGCTCTTTACTGAAGAAGTACATTAAGTTAATGTTTACTCCAATGTTCTCAAGCTTTACACTAATTTTTAAAGACAATAATATGCCCATGTTTTCAATTGATTTTTCATACTTTCTGTGCTGATAGTCTAGAAACCATTAAAAAATCTGAAAACTTATAAAATATATTCCTTATTATGGGGCTGGAGTTGTGACACAAGCAGTAAGGCACCTGCCTTGCCCTTGCTAGCCTAGGATGAACCGCTGTTCAATTCCCTGGTATTCCATAGGTCCCCAAGTCAGGAGTGATTTGAGTGCATAGCCATGGGTAAACGCTTAGTGGCACCGGAAGTGGCCCAAAAACCAAACATATATTATATAACCTATATAATATATTGTATATTAATATATAATATTAACCAATATATATTTATATTAACATATTATGAATATATTATAATACATCAATATATTAGCATATAATTAAACGTGTCATTAATGAGAATATATATTTATATTTATATTATAATACGTATTATAAATATATGTATATAATTATACATATTCCTTATTAATGACACATTATTAAACATTACTTTGGAGGGCAGAGGGAAGAATAATGGATACTTTCTATTTTTTTAATTCGTGAAATGAGAGTTCATGATAATGAAAATTTAGAATTATTTTAAAATAAAAATTGGCATGTGTGTGTTTTTCGTGTGTATAGGAGAGTGTATATTGCTGGTATTTATTGTTATAGGGCCTCACAATGAGTAAATGAGACATTTACTCTCTATATTATGTACTATTACACAAATAAAATAAAAGGATCAAATAAAGTAAAAGGATTAAATACAGGAGGTTTGGAAATATTGACAAAAGAAATGAGTAAATCAGTTATATGCATTAACTCTAATTCAGGTGGCATATCATCTTCCTATATATTAGTTGTCTCATTCATTTACTTGACTAAGAGTAATATTCAAAAGATACTATTGTTATCGATGTTTACCTATCACATCTTAGGAAAAATAAAATTTAGAAAATTTGAAATGATTGTCTTAAGATCTCTGAATATGTAATGGACAGAGTTTGATTCAGAATCATAGATATATACTCAAGTCCTTCAAATTTAACGCTACTCAATTATATCACCAGAGTATTTCCATACTAGGTAATCAAAAATTACTCTGCTATGCTAAGCAACAGATGCAAGTTTCAGCTCTTTCTTTTTGAAAAAGCATTTTCCTACTACACGCCTACATCTTGATGATCACTAGATTATTGGAAAAGTCAATTAAGTTGCATTTGAGTGATTGAAAAAAAGACAATTAAATGAATAATTATGAACCATATATGAAATTATTGACACAACTTAATATTTATTCTCTGAACACAGCATAAAATCTTCACATTATTTGAAACAACTTAAATGTTATGCAAGTCATCACTTTCACAAGAATAAAAATTATGTGTGTTTATCAAACAATCACCTATGTTGTTAGACTTTATATTTGTACCCCGTTGAATAGAAAAAATGATAAGAAATACATTTATGGTGTTCACACCAGTGTGAGAAGATTATTAGAATAAGAAATGGCAAGGATATTTCTGCGTAAAAAGGTCACCTGAGACAGAATTTGTCAATTACTTGTCCGCAGATATTTCTATTCATTTCCATTTATTTCTGAAAATAGCTAATGTGGGATTACATTCCCAATCATATAAGGTAATATTGTCACACGGCAGCTTTTTGGAATCAGCCTACAACACTGATTGTCAGGGTAATAGAGAAGGTCTATATATGAATTATTCAAAGGCTTGTATAATCAGTACAGCATTCAAATTAAACCCAGAATGTGCAAATTAGGCAATTATTCATCAAAATATTAACGTTTTAATTTTTCAGAGCTCCTTGTGACATTTTGCATAGCTTTGCTTAAATATAGCATGGAACACTGCAATTAGAGTCATAGCTATAAGTCCATATTTAAGCATTGTGTATTTAGATTAGTGCTTACAAACCAATAACAAATATTGTGGGGGAAATGGTAGTAAAAATCATTGATGAGTCCTCAAACAGAAATGTGCAGCTGATTAGTCAATCAATTACCGATCTTGAAACATTTAGCTTAATCACTTGTGAAGTTCTTCAGCACTGCCCTGTTATAATTTCAGTTAGAAATTAAAGTCGTTAGCAAGATTACCAATTCATTACTTGACATAAATGTGACAACATCTGTATGTACAATGTTTATAAACCAATAATTAGAAATGATAATTTTGTCCACTTTAAAACATGTTTAGAATATTTTATGGGGCAAGCATATAAATCATAGAGAATTACCTTTGGTCATAAAGTTGAGGAGGTGATATATTCAAGTGATAAAAAATACTTTATGACTTCTGAGAAATATGGATATGCCAAATTTGAACATGATTTTGGCTTTTATTGCCATTGGTAGATTATAATGTAAGCAAGTACCTTAGGCTTTCAATAAATTAATAATTTGGCTATGTAATCCTGCAATACAGATCCTGCAAATAGTTCAAATTTAATTTTGGACTAAGTTCATGGTATCCATTGGAATTTTCAGCATACTTAGTTTCCTGCAGGATTTTGAAGAGGGTGCTAAGATGCTGTTATTTCATAGCTAGACATAGACCACCACCAAGTGTACTGAATGGACTAAACCATATAGATAGTCTATTACTAAGAAAACAATCATTACAGAAATGATCACAGTGACTCACTAAAAAATGCTAAACTAAAAAGAACTTGTATTATGAATGGACCATTTATTAACATATTTTAGCCTGGAATAGATATACTGTACTTCATTTTTTTAAATGGAAGCATGAGTATATTTGTTTTCTCTAGAAACTAAAGTACATTTGTTTTCTCTGGTAACATATCATTGTAAACTTGGTGGCCTAAAACAACACAGAGTTATTATTTTACAGTCCCTTTAGTTGAAAGTCCAAAATAGGTCTCAATGGGCTAAAATTAAAGTATCCAAACTGCTTTTTTTTTTTAATAAAAATTAAGAGAAACGTATGTTTCTTGCTTTTCGAGTTTCTAGTGGTCATTATTGTTCTTCAACTTTGATTCCCTTCATCTTGCTGAAATATTTATTCAATCCCTCTATGTCCAGTGGGGAAATATTCTCCACTTTCAAGAGATCTAGATAATCTATATCATGGGTGGTGAACAAGTTCGACACAAAGAGCCAAATTTTTTTTTTTTTTTTTGGTTTTTTTGTTT
>PVKC010043512.1:0-11757 GCA_004027635.1 Crocidura indochinensis | reverse complement strand
TTCTTCTAGCCAATGAACTTCAAAAAAAACATGTTAAATCACCATACTGCAAAGGTGAAAATGGGGAAGCTACTCAGAACACCACCATGCTTAGAAAATTAAAATAGTAGCTCTGAATATCCAAAAGGTACTGTCCACCTATATAGCCTCTACAATAAGTATTTTAGAGAGTAAATGTGGAGAATGTTTAAAGAACTCAAAGAAATCATGGAACAAGCCAAACAAATCACAACTACGACTCAAGAAAAAATGAAAGTAGAAAAAGAAAACTTTAAATTGAAATAATAGGACTGAAAAACTTGTCAGGCAAAATGAAAAACTCAATGTCAGTGGGCTAAATGCACCAGTTAAGAGACACAGAGTGACAAAACAGGCCCAAAAATGAGTATAATCTTTCGTTGCCTGTATTAAACATATCTGAGTAGACAGAGCAGAAAACAAACTAAAAGTAAAAGGTTGGAATCAAGCAAAAAATTCCCTTAAGAAGGATGAAGTAGACATATCAGATGACACAGAATTTAGGCTTAAAAAGGTTGTGAGACAGAAATGAATACTTCTTAATAATCAACAGAGAAGTATACCATGAAAAATCACACTTCTAAACATATATGCATCAAATGAGGGTCCACAAAAGTATTTAAAGCATTTGTTGATTGATTAGAAGAAATAAATCAATAGCAATACAATAATAGTTGAAGCACCTCCATCTTATCCCTTGATAGGTCAAAGAGGCAAAAACTTAACAAGGATATACTGGCTCTGAAAAAGTAGTGGAAAAGTGACTCACTAGATATATAGGGGGATTTTATCCCCAAAATTTGAATACACATTCTTTTTCAATGTACATGGGACATTCTCCAAGATAGACCATGTGGGCCATTACACATTTTTTTTTGTTTTGTTTTGTTTTGGGTCACACCCGGCAGTGCTCAGGGGTTACTCCTGGCTCCATGCTCAGAAATTGCTCCTAGCAGGCACGGGGGACCATATGGGGCTCCGGGATTCGAACCGATGACCTTTTGCATGAAAGGCAAACGCCTTACCTCCATGTTATCTCCCGGGCCCCCCATTACACATTTTTTAAATCACAAGCAATGAAATTGTGGGGGGAGGTCGAAAAATTGTATTATCTATATTCTCATATCATGATATAATAAATATAGAAGTAAATAACAAACAGACACATAGAATAAACTAAATACCTGGAGATTAAACAGCCCACTGCTCAACAACCAATGGCTCATAGAGGAAATCAAAGAGGGAAAAATATTAGGCCCTTCAGGAGAAAATCAAAAGATGGCAGAATGTTTAAAACCAAGAACCAATAAAAAATAATGTTCATAGCACAATCTTTTGTTTCTTTCTTTTGCAAGTTAATAAAAATGTTAGGTTCTGCTTTTTCTTGCCACATGTAAAGAATTATTCAAAGTTAACAGACATATGACAATTTTTAGTGTTGGATTTCTAAAAGAGAAATTTCAATCTTTAATAGATTTACAGCTATAGTTTGAGTCACTCATTATAGGAGTCTGATCATTTGATGGTGTAGATGGGGCTAGTTATATCCTGAAGTAATGAACACAAGTAGAAATTCTGTTAAGTTTTATAGCAGTGGGAGTGCCAAGATAACTTGAAAATATCTCTTCCATTTAGGAAATAAATGGTCTGAAGGGGATCCAGTTTTCCAGATTTTAGTAATTCCAGGCTACTCGGCTGAATTTTGGTTGGGGTTAATTCTCTATTTGGGTGAGTAAATTGGCATTTCCATATTATTTTTTTATTTTGAAAAATTACTTAAACACCATGGCTTAAAGGATTGTTTACATAGTTTTCCACAGTTTTTAATAAATATATTTATTTAAGCACCATGGTTTTCACAGTTTCACATGAACAAAAAGTTGTTCATGATTGAATTTTATTCATGTAAAATTCAATTTCATATAAAATTCAATTCATATAAAATTCATATAAAATTCAATGCAATTCATATTGCATATTCTTGACTTTCCTGATGCACCTGTTTTAAATTAACAAAATACTTGGGTAATTTTAGACTTCCTGAAAATTAGGGGTTCTAGATTTCACGTAGCAGAAAATGTAATTTTAAGCAGATGCTAAATCTTAGGTGACCTTAGAAGTGAAAATACCAATGTAACACCTGATTAAGCCAAATCTAGGTATAATTTTCTTAAATAATACTTTCTAAATGTCTCTGACTTCATTATAGTTATGAAGAATGTTTACTCACCTAGTATAAGTGTTTATATGGACTAATAAATATATGTACCTGAACATTAAATAATTTCTCTGAAGTCAGGATTTTAGTCCTCCCTATGGATATACTTTTAGATGCTGAACAGGTAATGCGAGGAAAGGAGGTCTAGGATTTGACTAGGCTCATTAGCAACACATAAAGCAAAGCTCTGAGCTCCTTCTATTACTGTTTACTCCCTTCCCATAAAAGATAGCTTTTATGATCAAAATAAAATTATATTAAAAAAGATAGCCTTTACTAATATTACTAAAGTGTCTCTAATTTCAAAAAGGAGATCTGCCACTCCTGGTTTTGGGTTGAAGGTCTGGATTCCTATAAAGACTTTTTCTTATGATGGGGAAGAATATATAGTGTTCCCTAATATTTGCATTATATTCCTCCTTAGCAGATGTTTTGTGCATACTTCTGAGATAACAAGAAAAGAGAGCAAAATATTCAAAACTGCAACGTGATTGAGTGAAATTTATATCTCTGTGTACCCCACCTGCCCTTCCTATTTCACATGAGTTAGAGAAATCCTATGTATTATCTGACAGAGTAGTTGACTCCTGTATCTATTAAAATTTATTATTACTACATGTCATGTCAAAGAGAACCTGGTGCTTAGGTGCTGTGAAGAACAGATTGGAGCTTGAAGCTAGCAATGATCTGACCACTTCAATCCTCTTACACAAATGGCCTCTCATGAAAATTAGGACAAGGTCCACTGGGTAGTCATGGATTCCTATATTCTATGCACATATTTTATGTTTTTCTGAAGCTGAATTATTTCTCTTTAGCTGCTTGGTCTGAAAGTACTTCCTTGTTGAGGACCTGGCTCTCTAATTCCTTTTGGGTTGTCAGAGCACTGCTGGCAGCCACTACTTTCATATGAGCCTGTTTCTTCTGTTTAAAGTTATACTATCCTTTTGGATTTTATTGACTTTTCTGGTTAAGTCCACTTGAAACAATATCAACAAATTGACTCAAAGGGATTGGGGATCCCAAGTTTAATTTTTTTCATTTCATTGAAAAACAATGATTTACAAAGTTATTGATAGTTAAGTTTTAGGCATACAATATTTCAAAACTAACCACAACACCAGTGTCAATTTCCCTCCATCAATATTTCCAGGCTCCCTCCTGCCTGTATCCCCTACCTGCCACAATGGCAGGCACATTTAAAAGGTCAGTGGTTGCAGCTTATATTTAATGTTTGCAGCATAGCTGAATTTTAAGCTTTATTCCTTTATCTGGGGAATATTTGTTAATAAAATAAGATGCTTTTCCATGCTTCATATTGGGTATCTATGCTTTTATATTCCCTCAATGCTCTATTAGTTTATAGTGAAAGTGAAATAATTCTCATTCTTTTTTTGAGTGACTTCTTTTAGCTTCTCATAATCAATGGAAATAGTAATGTATTTTTTATTTCTGCCAATAAACATATTATCCCTCATTTTTTTACCCTCTCTGTTTTCATAATCCTTTTATAGACCTAAAGGAGAGCCATTAAGCCGACAAAAGTACTTTTCCACTCTGAAATTGCTCTACATAAGCCTGTGTAGCTGTCATAATTTTTCCTTTTTGTCTGTATTATAACCCTTAGACAAAATTACATGTGTATCTCCTTGTGTTAACTCAAAAAATATCCAACAAAAGATAAGTAGATCATGAATATGCGGTATATATACATATATATAAAAGAATACTACATAACAAGGAATGATGCACTTATTCAATTTGTTGCAACATGGAAGGAACTGGTACTATGATAAATGACATATGCCAGAAAAAAAGAGAAGAAAATAGCATGACATCATGTATATGTGGCACTTAGAAAAACTGCATCAATACTCATTAAAAGAGCATGGTACTGGACCACCTACAGATTAAGGGATAAACTTTAATATTCAGCAAAAGACTCCCAGACATGAATTAATCAACATTTGATAAAGGGGAAAATGAAAAATGGAGCAAGAAAACCTCTTTAAAAATGGTGTTAGAATGACTGGCCAGCCTATGTAAAAAACCTAATTCACAACTCTATTTAACACCATGAACAAAAGTCAAAGCAAAAAGTCTGACCTTAATATCAGACCTGAAACTATAAGGTATATAGAAGAAAACTTAAGCAAAACAGTCCATGACTTTGAAACTAAAAGCATCTTCAAGGAAGAAGCACCACTGTCCAAACAAGTAGAAGCAGAGATAAACAAATGAGACTACATGAAACTGAGAAGCTTCTGCTCCTCAATGGAAATAGTGACTAGGGTAAAAAGGTCACCATGAATGGGAGAAACTATTCACCAAATAACCATCAGATAAGAGAGAATATTTAAGATATACATGGTACTGACAGAACTTAACAGAATAAAATATCATATAACCCCATCAAAAATGGGGAGAAGAAATAAACAGATATTTCTTCAAAGAAGAAATAAAGATGTCCAACAGGCACATAAAAATGCTTCACATTGTGGCCGGCATGGTGGCGCTAGAGGTAAGGTGTCTGCCTTGCCAGCACTAACCTAGGACAGAGAGCAGTTTGATGCCCCAATGTCTCATATGGTCCCCCAAGCTAGGAGCAACTTCTGAGCGTATAGCCAGGAGTAACCCCTGAGCATTACTGGGTGTGGCCCAAAAAAAAAAAAGTGCTTCACATTGCTAAACGTCAGTGATATGAAAATAAAAACAACACTGAGATATCATCCTGCACCACAGAAATGGGCCCACATCACAAAATCTAGGACAACTAGTGCTGGTATGAATGAAGTGAGAAAAGAACTCTAATTTACTGCTGGTGAGAATGCCATATATTTCAATCTTTCTTGAAAACAATATGGATATTCCACAAAAAAAGAAATAGAGCTTCCATATGATGCACCTCCACTACTCCTAGGGATTTACCGTAGGAACACAAAAACACAATATAAAAATGCTCATTGCACTCCTATGTTCATTGCAGCATAGACCAGCGGTAGGGTGTTTGCTTTGCATGCTGCTGACCTGGGACAGATCCAGGTTCGATTCCTGGCATCCCATATGCTCCTCTGAGCCTGCCAGGAGCTATTTCTGAGCACAGAGCCATGTTTAAGGTCTAAGCATAGCTGGTTGTGAACCCCCAAATCAAAACAAAAAATTATTAAAATATAGAATAACAGCATGAAAAAATGCAATGGGTTTTTTGTTTTCTTTTTCTTTTTCTTTTTTTTTTTTTGGTTTTTCGGACCACACGCGTTTGATGCTCAAGGGTTACATTTGGCTAAGTGCTCAGAAATTGCCCCTGGTTTGGGGGGCGGGGAACCATATGGGACGCCGGGAGATCGAACTGCGGTCGCGATCTTCCCTTGGTTAGCGCTTGTAAGGCAGACACCTTACCTCTAGCGCCACCTCGCCGGCCCATCAATGTTTTTTGTTTTTGTTTTTGTTTTTTGGCCACAGAGTACAGTATAGCAAAGTGACTGAAAGAAACAGTGGAAGAAGAGAAACACAAATATGAAAGGATGGGGGCTAGGGGCTTGCAGTCTTGACTACATTAGTGGTATTACAAAAGGACAGAACTAAATATACAAGCCCATGGCAACAACAGTGTAATAAAGAGACCCAACCTTTAACAATCTAAACTAAAAATGGGCCTGTTATACTGGCAGGCTGGGTGGCTGGGGAGGGATATGGAATGCACTTTGAGAATATTGGTGGAGGTAGGTGGACACTGTTGGTGGGATTAGCCCTGCTTCATTGTATATCTGAAACCCAACTATGAAGAACTTTCTAAAAATTTCAATAATTTCAATAAGATAGAATTAAAAATAGAATAACTGCATGAAGACATGCAATGAATCAAATGGAGGTTGTAGAGAACATAGTAGGCCCTGGCATATAGTGAGTATAAGGAAAGAAATTGCGTGGAGGAAAAGAAAAACAAATGTGAAAAATAATTGGAGACAGGGTTCTAGGAGACTCAAGTGTATTGGTATATGAAGAAAGTGCAGAACTAATAATTAGCCAAGACACTGAGTCAACAACAATGGAATCTCAAATTAAAATGAGCCTGTTCTGTTTGCAGGCTGGTGAGGGGGTGTTGGCATAGAACAGACTCAGAATATTGATGCAGCTAGGCATAAACTGGTAGTGGGACTGACTGGTGTGGAACACTGTATGCCTAAAACCCAACTGTGAATATCTTTGTAAACCACAATGTTTTAAATTAAAAAATTGTTAATTTCCTTCTTCCTTCTTTTCTTCCTTCCTTCATCTCTTGCTTCTTGTTTTCCTTGAAGTTAAAAGTATATAGTGAGACAATAGTCATAATAATACTTTTGTGACTTAATATCTACTTTAATTGTTCCTTTAACAGCAGCTGAATATTGCTTGCAGAGGTTTACTATAATAAATATTTTGTAACATTTACTTGTGGTACTTTTAGGCTATAGTAAACTGTACTTTTTCTAGATATCTTAGTGACTGAATTCTATTACAAAAGAATTTATCTGAGGGGCAAAGAGTTATCTCAAAGGGCTGGAGTGCATGCTATGTGTGCAAAAGCACTGGATTTAATCCATATCACTAAACAACCCCTTTAGCACTGCTGTGAGTGTTGAAATATTAGTTTGTTATAAATTGGTTTTATGAAATAAAATTGCTGCTACATCAAAACATATATTTAAATAAAAGATTAAGGATTTGTTTATGCTTCTCTAATGCCTTTCAGCCATAAAATTATATTGTTTGGGGCTGTAGTGAAAACAGCGTGGGTAGTGTGTTTGCCTTGCATGCGGCTGACACAAGTTTGCTTGCCATATGGTCTCCCAAGCCTTCCAGTAGTGATTTCTGTGTTCAGAGCCAGAAGTAAGTCCTAATAACAGCTGGATATCTCAAAAACAATATATATAAACATAGAACCATAAAACCTTCTGAACAGAAAAGCATTCCTAAGGGAGCAAAATAAAGATAAGAGGCATTACATTCCCAACTTTGAATGAGGCTATAAAAATAAACTTTGAATAAGGCTATATAATCCAAATTGCATGGCAATGGCATAAATGAAGACTTATAGACCATTTAAAAATAATTGATAATGCTGACTTAAACCTCCACTCACAAAGCCAGAGAGATGGTTTGCAGATAGGGCATTTCCTTTGCATTTGGACAACACAGGTTCAATTCGATGCATCCTATATGATTTTCCAAGCACCGCCAGGAGTATTTTCTCACTGCATAGAAAGGAGTAATTCCTGAGCATCATTGAGTGTGGCCCCCAAACGAATTAACTCCCCATATTTAACCAAACATGAAATAGACCAATGAAAATCACTTCAATGTTCGGTGTTTTGAAAACTACATAGCCACATGTTTTAAAATAAAATTATAACCATACTTTACACCATTCATAAAAGCAAACTCAAAGTGGATTAAGATCTCAAGATTAGAACAGAATCCATTAAATTCATTGAAAAAACATTGACAAAACTTTACAGGAAATTAAGAGCAGAGGAATATTCAACAAAATTACAGACATAACAAGGACAATGAAACAAAAATAAACAGGTGAAACTTCAAATTAAAAAGCTTTTGCACAGTACATGACACTCAAGCTATAATAAAAAAAATAACCTACTGAATAGGAGAAAATATTTTGACACAATATATCAGATAAAGTGTTGATATCCACAAATCTACTAATTACAATACTTTTTTGTTTTTGTATTTATCTTTATTTAAACATCAGTATTATAAATATGATTGTAGTTATATTATTTCAGTCATGTAAAGAGCACCCTCTTTGGGGCCCGGGAGATAGCATGGAGGTAAGGCATTTGCCTTTCATGCAAAAGGTCATCGATTCGAATCCTGGTGCCCCATATGGTCCCCCGTGCCTGCCATGACCAATTTCTGAGCCAGAAGTAACCCCTGAGCACTGCCAGGTGTGACCCAAAAACCACAAATAAAAAAGAGCACCCTCTTCACCAGTCCAACATTCTCACCACCAATGTCCTAAATCTCCCTCCTCTCCATTCCACCCACACCTGCACTCGAGACGGGCTTTCTACTTCCCTCATTCATTCATATTGCTAGGTTAGTTCTCAATGTAGCTATTACTATAACTACACTCATCACTCTTTGTGGTGAGATTCATGTCATGAGCTGCACCTTCCAATCCTCATCTCTTTTGTCTCTGAGAATTATTGCAAAAACGTATTTCATTTTTCTTAAGACCCATAGATAAGTGAGACAATTCTGCATCTATAACTGTCCCTCTGACTTATTTAATTCAGCATAATAGATTCCATGTATATCCATGGGTAGGAAATTTCATGACTTCATCTCTCCTGACAGCTGCATAGTATTCCATTGTGTATATAGACCACAGTTTCTTTAGCCACTCCTCTGTTGAAGGGCATCTTGGTTGTTTCCAGAGTCTTGCTATGGTAAATAGTGCTGCGATGAATATGTGTTCCTAGGGCATATTCCTAGGAGTGATGTAGCTGGATCATAAGGGAGCAAAATTTCCAGTTTGGGGAGGAATCCCCATATCACTTTCCATAAAGATTGAACGAGACAGCATTCACACCAGCAGTGAATAAGAGTTCCTTTTTCTCCACATCCCCACCAGCACTGCATGTTCTCATTCTTTGTCATGTGTGTCAATCTCTGTGGCATGAGGTGGTACCTCATAGTTGCTTTAATTTGCATCTCTCTGACCATTAGTGATGTGGAGCATCTTTTCACGTGCCTTTTGGCCATTTGCATTTCTTCTTTTACAAAGTGTCTGTTCATTCCTTCTCCCCATTTTGGATGGGGTTAGATTTTTTATTGTAAAGTTCTGTCGGTACCTTGTATATTTTGGATAGTAGTCCTTTATCTGATGGACATTGGATGAATAATTTCTCCCACTCAGTGGGTGGCTTTTGTATTCTGGACATTATCTCCTTTGAGGTGCAGAAGCTTCTCAGCTTAATATAGTCCCATCTGTATAACTCTGCTTCCAATTGTTTCAAGAGTGCGGTTTCAGTCTTAAAGATGCCTTTAGTCTCAATGTCATGGAGCATTACGTGTTGTTCTATATAGCTTATAGTTTCAGATCTGATATCAAGGTCTTTAATCCATTTGGATTTTACCTTCATACATGGTGCTAGCTGGGGGTCTGAGTTCGATTTTTTTCAAAGTGGCTAACCAGTTGTGCAAATACCACCTGTTGAAGAGGTTTTCCTTGCTCCATTTAGGATTTCTTGCCCCTTTATCCAAAAGTAGGTGGTTGTATGTCTGAGAAACATTCTCTGAGTACTCAAGCCTATTCCACTGATCTGAGGGTCTGTCTTAATTCCAATATCATGCTGTTTTGATAACTGTTGCTTTGTAAAACAGCTTAAAATTGGGGAAAGTAATGCCTCCCATATTCCTTTACCCAAGAAATGCTTTAGCTATTCGAGGGTGTTCCAAATGAATTTCAGAAGTGTTTTATCCACTTCTTTAAAGAATATTATGTGTATCTTTAGAGGAATCCTGTTAAATCTGTACAATGCTTTTGGAAGTATTGTCATTTTAATGATGTTGATCCTGCCAATCAATGAGCAAGATATGTGTTTCCATTTCCATTTGTCCTCTCTTATTTCTTGGAGCAGGGTTTTATACTTTTCTTTGTATTGATCCATCACATCTTTTTTTTATCACATCTTTAGTCAGGTTGACTCCAAGATATTTGAGTTTGTGTGGCACTATTATGAATGGGGTTGTTTTCTTTTTTTTCTGAAGCCAAACACAAATACTTTTTATTTATGGATTATCAGTTTACAACAATTCCATTAAAAACTAAAACCAGTTTGCTGTACTCAAATTAGGTGGCATAATAGTATTTTAGTTAAGCTGGGAGTTACAGGACTTGCACACGCTTATGAATGTAATGCAAATACTGATGACACAAAGCATTCAGTTACAGGTTAGCTGCTCTTCCTAACAGTAACTTCCAAGAGTAATTATTTTATGAAAATAGCAACCCACATTTTGGTCTCATTTACAGACACCCAACGTTTTAGTTGGTCAATGAATTCTATACATTTATTATACAACATATGAAAGAATAAAAGATAAGGCTTACAGAGGTATTTAGCAGTTGTAGGAATAAAACTGAGGGCATAAACTAACTTGTAAAGCTTTCTCTCTAAACTTCAAAAGCACTATTAAAATAGAAACTGGGAGGCAACAGAAATCTACCATTAAACCAGAACCAAAGCCAGATTCATGAAAACTTTTTTTTTGGTTTTTGGTTTTTGGGTCACACCCGGCAGTGCTCAGGGGTTACTCCTGGCTCCATGCTCAGAAATTGCTCCTGGCAAGCACGGGGGACACCATATGGGACACCGGGATTTAACCGATGACCTTCTGCATGAAAGGCAAACGCCTTACCTCCATGCTATCTCTCTGTGATTTATAAAAACTTAAGTCAGAATTCATGCTTCAAAAAGCTGCATGTGACATGACAGTGGATGTTTATGATAGATCAAATAATGAATTTCTGACCTACCGGAGCAAGTAAACATCTACATGTTGTATTCCATTATGAGAGTATTGCATTGTGGAGTTTAAAACACAACAGAAAAAAGAAAAGGGGTTTAAGGAAGAAGACACCTTAATTTATTTAACATTAGCCAGTAAACAAGTGCTTGAAGAGATTGCTTGATTTTATGTCAAGTAGGGACAGCTGAAGGAGAAAGTATCTTGGAACTCTATCTGACCCTGTTCTTTCCCTTTGCTGTGAACGGTCTACCAAAGTAAGATGAAGGACAAGCACTCTGCAGTCAAAGTAAGTATTTGTCAAGTCTACATTTGGAGGAGGTTTCCAGACTCCAGATTATCCTTTGGGATATGCAATTAGGCTCTCCCACTACACCATCGTCAAAATGTTTACTGTGGATAAAATGTAACATCTCCCCAGCAATAATCTTTTTGTCAGTACGATGAACTGTGCTTAGTGTTTTAAACTTTTTCCATTTCCTAACAATAACTTTTTTTTCTTTTTTTTTTTTTTGTTTTTGTTTTTGGGTGACACCCAGCAGTGCTCAGGGGTTACTCCTGGCTCCATGCTCAGAAATTGCTCCTGACAGGCACGGGGGACCATATGGGGCATCCAGATTCGAACCGATGACTTTTTGCATGAAAGGCAAACGCCTTACCTCCATGCTATCTCCCGGGCCCCCTAACAATAACTTTTAAAAAAATTATTTCTGATTTGTTTGCTTATACAAATAATAGCTGATAAAATTTAAGAACTGCTGCCTTTCAAGTAATTTTTCTTCATTTCCTGGGGACACATAAGTGAATGAACCTCGTTCAGTTCTGCACAGATACAAAGTCACGAGTGGATAGTTGCCACTTGGCCACCCCCCACCCCTTGGAATCTCTCTCAACACACTGGTCTCAAGAGCTGTACTTTCCCTCAACATCTATTCTTTCCTGATATTCATTTGTGCAAACTGGTAGGAATACATAAGGTAGAAGGTGAG
>PVKC010043511.1:0-11761 GCA_004027635.1 Crocidura indochinensis | reverse complement strand
TTTTGCAGCAACGTGGATGGATCTAGATCATATTATGTTAAACGAAGTAAGTCAGAAGACGAAAGATAAATACAGAATGATAGCACTATTCTGTAGCACCTAGAACATACACATTATATACAACCAATACTCAACAATCAAATAACAGGGTTTAACAGGATAGAAACTCCAAACACTGTAATAGTCAACAAATACCGAGAAGTAGTGCCCAAAACACATGAAAAAAGAACAACACATACCCAGGACTAAACATTATACCACAAAGAAATCAACAACAACAGAAACAGCAGTATAGAGAAAACAGGTATGTAATCAGCCTTCTACCACAAAGACCCATAATATCCCCTTAGGAATCTTATACTGAAATACAGGTAAAGAATACCATGGGAAATCACTGACTCTAATGGAAACATCTCATAACAATATGTTTTAATGCTTTAATCTTTATATATTTAAAATAACCTCTCAGATTTTATATTCACAGGCATTATTGGATACATAGGATGGACAAAACAAGATGACACCCCGGGGTGTCACACGAGATACCATACCCAGCTTGCACTATGAGAATGTTCTGAGAAATCTCTTTAACGTACACTTTATCTCCAGGCCCTTTTCACTTTTTAAAGGCAATTGTGGGGAGGTGGTGACAGAACATTGAAGGAACTTCTGTGAACTCAGGCTTCCTTGATTTTCAAGCAATGTCTTCTAGGCTAGTGAGAAGAGGAAAGAAGCAGGGAAGTATGACCACTGATTAGAGAGAGTGAAATCAAGTGCCCTAAAGAGACAGGACTATGTGGCTGCTTTGTGAGTGAAAATTTGGCAGATGAGAGGAGGTCTCTGGGGTAGGTGATACCACAGTCAGGGCATTGAACTTGGCCCCAACAGATCAGTAATTTGCAAACACAGTCAGACTGGAAGACATGGTGGGCCAGTCCAGTGTCATCCCATATTGGACCACATGAGCAAGAAACCAGGCATCTCTATTCACCCCTGGCAAGCTGTACCCTGAACAGTTGCTGTAAGGGACATTAAGGCGGCACTGAGCCCTAGGAGCAGCAAGAGCGCACATTCCTTTATTGTGCCTCAAATCCCAAACGAACCTTGGAGAGCTGGCAGCTCTTTTGGAATAATAAGAAAAAGCCTCATGTTTTACATTTGTGGTTTGTGACCTGCAATTTCTATGTTGTTTTGAGGAATGTTTGTTTTCTTTGCAACCCATGCCCACAAAGTTAGAAAAAGATGCAGATTCCTTTTATTTAAATTTTTATTGAGACCATTGTGAATTACAAGTCTTTCACAGTTACATTTTAGGCATATAGTGAGAGTGAATTAGGGCCATTCTTACCACCAGTGTTGACCTCCCTCTACCAGAACTTCCAGCATGCATCCCATACTTCCACCCGTAGTCCCCTGATCTACCAGTATAAAAGATCCATTTTGTGTTTAGTTTGTTATAATTTGGGTCTCTTAATTCTATTGTCATTGACTTTGACTTGAGTATTTAGTTCTGACCTTTTCTTTTTTTTCACTCAATGCACCTGAGACCACTTGACCTTTGGATCTCATCCACTTTTCTTCCTTTTCTCAATTTGTAGGAAGACATAGAAGTATGAAGCAAAACAAAATGATTCATGTTCTTAGGTTCTATGAAAAAGGTGGGAGCCTTATCTAGACAATATAAAGAAAATTGAAAATAAAGGGGGGGCAGATGCGGCAAAAATATTTTATTTTTGCATAGGCACTTAGATGTTGGGGAAATTAGAAAGGAAATTCCCCTGGCCTAAGAGATACAGGGTGTCTCTACCCATGAAGCATACAGTCATAAGACTGATACAGGCTCCGGGCATGTTAGTTGTCCAATCCGGAGGTCTTTCTTTAAAGTTCCAGGAAAAGTTCTACTCAGTCATGGTTGTTGCAGTCAGTCTTCTGTAATTAGAAATCTTGGTTTTTGCACAGATCCTAAGACAAAGCTGGACTGATACAGAGCATCTTCTAATTTCATCTCATGGTTAGGTGGAGAAGTAGGGAAACCTGCTTTTAGATCAAGTCGTTGCTGTTTCCTCATCATCAGGGTATCATAACTGGAGCAAGTTGGTGCCAGAGAGGCTTTTGGGTCTCACCCAGGGAGACCTTAAATTCTAGTGCTGGTGCAGAAAAATGTGCCATTTCTAAGACTGGGATTCAGGGTTTGGGGTTGGACAGTCAATGTAAAAGGACAAAGATTCTAAGGACAGAGAGGGTCACTAAAATTACAATGACTGTCTATGAAGTATATGCATGGTTACATAGGTAGGTTTTAGCCCACCTGGCCATTAAATAAGTGCTGGTAATCAAACCACCAGTTTGACCTTCACAGAGGCACGATGAGGGTGCTACAATTGGCTCATGAAACAAACAGAATCCTTAAGGTTAGATGAGGTAATTTCTGCTCTTTCTAAGTCCACTGGGAAAATGCATAGATATAAACCTGTTTTTGTGAACTTCTTGGGTCAAAAAATTCCGTTTATTCAATCTATTGTAAAGTGATTTGGATGGTATATTTTAGTTACTAACTAGCTGGGGTTTTTTGGACCACACCCTGCTGTGATCAGGGCTTATTTTGGCTGTGCACTCAGGTCAGGCCTGGCAGTGCTTGAGGAAACATATGTGTCTTTAGGAGATTGAACCCTGGTAAACACTGGGCAGAACAAGCACCCTACCAACTGTACTATCTTTCATTCTACCAACCATGTACTTTTTATTAACTAAATACTAAGTTAAGTGCCACTCTTGCACAAAGAGAAAAGAATTGGAAATTTATGTTGATTTCATTATAGAAAATTATATTTTATATATGTAATTGGAACTGGCATACATTTTGGACATACCATCCCTTTAAAGTCTGGCATTATCTTAATACATTTGATGAAAAAAAATATATATGTTTATGTTGGTAACTCTTGAAGAAAATTGCAATATCTTCAATCATCAATGTGGCTGGAATCTGATTTCCCCTGACACTACTTTAACCTTTCACTATTAGCTGGTTCAACTGGTCAAAATGATTTTAGCCCCTACCATACAATTAATTTTTCACATCAAGTACTTGGTAGGTGCTGCTTTATAAACCATTGGTACTCCAAACCAACTGGCAGTCACCTGTGGATATGGTAGTTTGATGGGGCCCAGTGGGGTGGTACTTCTGTGCTATCTCTGGCAAGCTATCAATTCACTCAATTACCTAGAATCTCTCTAAACTCATTCATTTAGAACATTTAAAATTTTAAAATTTAATTAAAGAACCATGGTTTACAAAGTTATTGAGAGTTGAGATTTAGGCATAAAATATTTCAACACAAATCCCACCATCAGTGTCAACTCCCATCACCAGTGCTCTGATACCGTCACCCCTAAATTCCAACTCCATGTCTCATCCTCCTGCCTGCCCTCTTGGCAGGTGCATTACAAAGGTAGGTGATTTCATCTCAGATTTCATGTTTTAAGAGTTGTTGCGTCTGTGCTTTGGATATATAGCTATACCATTCTCCCACATCACCAATGTAAATTTCAGATCAAATTGATGAACTAACTGATTGTCCATTGGTGATGACAATATTCTGCACTCTATTTGTTCCTGGGAGAAAAATACCAGCTTTCTAATCCTTGTATTTCTGTAGTTCATTTGTCTTTCTGAAGCAAACTATCTTGTTCCATCTGTCTTTTTTCCATACAAAAGTCTTACCGTTCTGGAGATTCCAAGTGCTTCAGGAATTCTTTGCCAGTTCTTTCCCAGTATTTATTTGCTATCAGTCACACCATTTTGTCTTTTCTACTTTAGAATGTACATTCATCCTGCTGGCCCCAGGGCCATCTCTACTGGCCCATCTATTGCCTTTGGTCTTTTGAGATTTGTAAAATGCTCTCAGTTGCTAGGCAGAGTCTGCTCATTTTTTCTAATTTGAAATCCAAGCACTATAAACAGAGCACAAGTAGAACCAACTTTGACCAGGAAATAGATTACTTTCCCATCACATGGTACTCTCTACCCTCTTTTAATGACTCATGCTTTAGAGTTCCTCATTTCAGTCTCCCTTCTTCCCTACTAAAGGCACACAGTCTAATGAGTTTGATATATGTCTATGTAAATATTATATACAGCTTGGGATGTGCGTTTTCTGAACAATGCATACCACTGTTTTTTGTAAAAACGCATTTCAAAGCAAAATTTGCTTGAATGTGATTTACTATAAATCTAATTCCTTTTCTTTCATTAACAGAATATTTTATTATATTTTATTATCATCATTCCACTTAATTGTATTCATTTTAAATTTGTGGTATTCATCCACCTGCTACTTATCCACAGTGCTGAAGATGGTCCCTGAGTGATATGCATCAGCCCACTGTAGCTACCTGTCTCTCTTCTCTCTAGATTTCCATTACTTAATTTTCTCTTTCTGATTTCAACAAACTTTTTGTCTTTGTTTCATTTTAGCTCCTGATGGCTTCTACAGAGCATTTTCCTATAGGTTTTGGTTTTGTAAATGTTTTCTACTTATCTGCCCTAGTTTTCTTTGTATTATCTGAACTAAGTCCTTTTGAACTTAAATTTAAGGTTTCCATATATATATGGAAACCTTAAATTTAAGTTCAAAAGGACTTAGTTCAGATAATACAAAGAAAACTATATATATATATATATATATATATATATATATATATATATGGTTTTTGGTTTTTGGGTCACACCCGGCAGTGCTCAGGGGTTACTCCTGGCTCCATGCTCAGAAATTGCTCCTGGCAGGCACGGGGGACCATATGGGGCACCGGGATTTGAACCGATGACCTTTTGCATGAAAGGCAAACGCCTTACCTCCATGCTATCTCCCGGGCCCCAGTTTCCATATTTTTACTGTGATTTCTTTTGCATTGTATATGTTTTTTAAAGTTATTCACTATATCTAAGTTTACTGTACTACTATTGCTGGTATTGGAAAAAATATCCACTATTTCTGAGCTATTTCCTTCTTTCCTTCTTCATTCAGCTTATTTTCTTTTTCCTTATCTAGTTTCATCAGGATTTGATTGATCTTATTACTCTTTTCAGAGAAGCAGCTTGTGATGTTATTAGCTTCACTCTTTTTTTAAGTTATCTATCCCAGTGATGTTTGTCCTTATCTTTATTGTTTACTTTCTACATAATTCTTGTGTTTACTTATTTCTTTTTTTTTCTTGGTGTTATTTAGAGTTGAATATTTTGGTCATTTGTATTCATGCTTTTTTGAGTTCAGATAAGTGCATTTCAAACTACAGCTTTTCTTTTAAGTATTGCTTTAATTACCTATCAAATTTTGAATGTTTTATTACTAGTAAGTTAAAAATATAGTTGCAGTTATCCCATGTTCAGTAATATGCCATTTCATTTTTGGACTTGTGAGATTTAAAAATCTCCCCTTCATGTTAGATACCAGATTTTATTTTATCATTATTAGAGAATGTTATTTCCATGATGTTGAATCTGTGGAATTTATTAAATCTTACTTTGTGACCAAGTATAGAGTAAATTTCATAAACATTCACTGATGTTTTCAAAGAATGTGTATAACTTGAGGGATATCACGTTTTATATATCAACACATTCAAAATTAACAATGTGTTATATAGCTTCTTCCAGTCACTTATTTTGAATTGTTGAGAGAAGTATCTTAAAGGATAAACTACACACATTGAGAATATTTCTCAGATTTTTGAGTGATTTACAGATATTGTGGTTGGATTGTTAGATTGACATAACATTTGATTCACTATGCTTTATTTTTATTTAAAATCTCTACTTTAGACATTATGATTTATAATACTTCTTGTTTTTTTTAAGATGCAAGACCTTTTTGCCTTCTCAGTAAGAATTTTTTCTCAGCCATTCATTTAACCACTTTCTTGGTCAATCTGTTATTGCCTTTCCTCTTAGTTCCATGCCTCACTGGGGTTTAATTGGGGGCAGCAAGAAGAAAAACAGTTACTAGTGCTGGTTGTGTTTTCATTGAAGGGCAGTAGATAATTCTACTCCAAAGGAGAAGAGCTGTGTAGGTTACTATGTTCTCAAATACACTGCTTTGAAATATTATTCTGAGCTATATGCAGTTAGAGAATAGCACATGTAAATCTGAGGATTGAAACTCAGACACTGACCTCAATTTCTGGCACTGAGATTGACAGAAAGATAGACAGAAGAAAAAAAATAACAAGAGATAGATGGAGATGCTTTTAATGAAACACTAAATATGAAGTTAGAAATTAATTGACCTGCTTTTATTTTATTTTTATTTTTTTATTTTTTTGGTTTTTGGGTCACACCCGGCAGTGGTCAGGGGTTACTCCTGGCTCCATGCTCAGAAATTGCTCCTGGCAGGCACGGGGGACCATATGGGGCACCGGGATTCGAACCGATGACCTTTTGCATGAAAGGCAAACGCCTTACCTCCATGCTATCTCCCGGGCCCCATGCTTTTAAATAATTATCCTCTCTCCCAAAATAATCACAATCTCATATCCATGAACATCATCCATCAGGGAAGACTGACTCCAGTTGTAGTAAATCAGAGGAATAATGACACACCTTGTGACACTATCACAAACTTGGTTTCCTCCCAAATACTCTCTGTCTCAACCAAAAGAACCCTCTTCTCTTTCTAGCAATTTACTCTCTCCTAGGTTGCCTATATGTTCCTTCCCTTTCCATTTTAAGAAGATTTGAAAGTTAGTTTCTCTGTCACCTTGGGGAAGTTGCTCATTTTTTCCCCTGTGTCTCTCCCAAGTATACATGATGTATATACACTTTATGAAACTTGTTTACTTTTCTCTTATTAATTTTTCTTTGATGTCAGTGACCTACATTAAGACTTCATAAGAGCAAAGGGAAAAAATTTTCCCTTCCTTACACCACTATGAAAAAGGTGTTTGAGTTTCTTCAATACTTTTCATCATTTCCTTTATGGTGCTCTTTAATGACTGATGTAATCCACTTTAGTTCTTATTTTTGTACCATTTTGTTGCAAATTGGTAAATAATGTAATGTAGTTACTGGAATAAAAGGAGTAGGCGTTCAAGGAAATTAGATTGTTAATATTTTAAGGTTATTTTGTTTGGTTTTGGGCCATACCTGGCAATGCTGAGGGAATACTCTTGGCTCTGTGCTCAGAAATCACTACCAGTGGTCTCAGGGTCCTATATGGGATTCTAGTTCGGCTGTGTGCAGAGCCCCTGTTCTACTATTGCTCTGGCCCCTTTGTTAATATTTTAATGTTGTTCTTTTTAAAAAAGTCACTATTACGCTGTAATAGTAATTGTAATATTTATAATAGATGATGTGACTTGGTGAATTAGAAAGATTAATAAATTTACATTTGCTTATTTTTACATATAATTTGTCTATATAAAATGAGACACAACATAACATTTAAATACTATTGTTATACTAATGATGGAGTTACATTAACTTTTCTTGTATAAATGTTTTAACTGCTACCTGGAGTTCACTAGTTTATAGATGGGTAAGAACATTTAGATATGGATTGAATTCCTAATTTAGTTCTTAGTTATTGTGAGATGATATAAGAATTTTCATACTTGTGTTATATGATTTCTTTATTTTTTATTGTTTTATTGTTTTTCTTTTCTTTGAAATGGGTAAAAGAGGAGAGGAAGAGTTTTAATATTCAAAAGCATTAATAATAGATACCTACCTAATGCTTAGTACTCTGCTTCCTGTTTAATTTCAATTTTCCTTATTTAATTGTTACAATAAACATTTAAGTCAGCTGTTGTCATTTTCATTCTCTCCCTCCCTCCCTCTTCCCCTCCCTCCCTCCCTCTTCCCCTCCCTCCCTCCTTCCCTTCCTACCTTCTTCCCTCCCTCACTACAGGACCATATGGGATGGTGGGGATTGAATCTATGGCAGCCAAGTGCTATCCTACCTGTTGTGCCATAGCTCTTGTTTCTGAACTTTTCTTTTCTTTTTTTTAAATTTAATTTAAGTTTATTGAAACCATTATAATTTATAAAATCCTTCACAATTGGATTTCAGACATTCAGTGAATCAGGGCCACTCCTACCACCAGTGTTGACATTATCTCCACCAATGTTTGTCGAGTACATCCCTTATCCCCCACCCCCATCTTACACCAGTGAGGATAGCATATATCAAAAATACTGGGAACAATTTGTGTTGAGAGGGCTGTGATGAGAAAGAAACTCTCATCCACTGTCAGTGGGAATGCTGTCTGGTCCAACCCCTATGTAAAAACGTTTTTAGGGTTCTCAATAAACTCTAAATTGAGCTGCCATAGGACCCAGAAATACAACTTTTGGGTATCTATCCTCAGGACAGAAAAACATTTATCTAATATATATGCACACTACTATTCATTGCAGCAATCAGTACAATAGCTAAGTTATTTTCTAATAACTTTTTGTTATTGGAAGTTTCTTGTCCCACCTAGCAGCCCATAGAGTTTGTTTAAAGAACAGTTAATCTGTACATGGGTCATAATATGTTATGTATCTGTTTTTTTTTTTGGTCACATACATCAATACCTGACAGAAGCTGTAGCTTTTTTTAGCCCTTTGTGTATGTATATACGTATCCAAAGTGTTACTGCTCCCCAGACTAATTTTTATTTCAAGAGGGTTGAGTCTAAAGGTTCTTATGGGTCTTGTATTTTATTGTCACAAACAAATATTTATTCATTGAATTAATAGTCATTTAACTTTAATTTATTCATTCTTTCCTGGTATTATTGGAAATATCACTTCATATGTAAGAGATATATCTTAAATATAATCTGCTCCTGACCTGTGAGAGTTGCCTGTGCTTCAGTTAAAAGTTGAATGTATTTAATGAGTCAAAGAGGCACTTACAAATTATTTTTATTTATTTTATGGTCACATTCAAAAGTAGAATTTTGGCCTACTGCACATTTTCTTTTATTTTTTAAAGATTTAAGAAAATATAATTATCTTACAATTTGAAAAGTCCATTTTGTGCATGATTGGTGAAGATATGTCATATAAAATGTATTGGTTGTAGCAATTGTTTACTTAATGAATTTTCATCACATCAATGTTTGAAGAAACATATACACATCTCCTCTTTATATGATAATTTTAATAACTTTAAACCACTAGAAATAATTGCTTAAGGTTATTTCCAGTGAAGATTTTTGCTGTTTATTCAATAGAAGTTTCTAATAAAAATTTCATATTAAGTACATTTTACATTCTTACCTTGTTATATGAACCCCCAAATTTCACTTTGCACATGGAAAGGAAAGATGTAATGCTTTTCTTATAGTATTTACATGAGCTTCAAAGCTCAACTTTATCCTTTTTTTATTGTTTTGGTTAACTTTCAAAGAAAAACATTGTCATCATAATTTCTTTTTTTTTATCTTACTCTTCTTTTTTAATTTAAACAGCATGGTTACAAGCTCATTCATAATACAGTTTTTTTCCCTACAGATAAAGTTGTTCATGCTTGAGTTACAGTCATACAATATATAACAACCTTCACCAATGTGTATTTTCTGCCATCAAAATCAACAATTTTCCTCTCACCCTCCCTGATTTTCTCTTCCCTCACACCCAATGTCTCCTGGCTACTTTGGGGCAAGCACTTTACCTCTCTCTCTTTTTCTCTCTTGTTCTTGCTCTCTCCCTCCCTTTCTTTCTTCTGATTTTTATTTCTATTGTTCCTGAATATCATACCCACACTGTCTTTTATTTTACTTATATCCCAGGATAAATGAAATTATTCTATATTTATCCCTCTCCCTCTGACTCATTTCTCTCAGCATAATACTCTCTATGTCCATTCATGTATAAGCAAAATTCATGACTTCATTTCTTTCTAGTGCATAATATTCCATTGTGTAGATATACCACAGTTTCTTTAGCCAATCATCTCTTGTTGGGCACCTGGTAATTTTCAGATTCTGGCTATTGTAAATAGTACCGCAGAGTGAAAAGGTCATTTTTTTTCATTGTGTTTTTGTGTTCCTAATGTATATCCATAGGAGTGGTGTTGCTGGGTTGTAAGGAAGCTCAATTTCCAGTTTTTTGAGGAATATCCATATTGTTTTCCAGAAAGGTTAGACAAGACAACATTCCCACCAGCAGTGAAGAAGAGTCCCTTTCTCCCCACATCCACACCAGCACAGGTTGTTCTTTGTAATGCATGCCATTCTCTGTGGTATGAGATGATTTGCATTTCACTGATGATTAGTGATGTGAAACATTTTTTCGTGTGCCTTTTGGCCATATGCATTTCTTCTTTGAGGAGATGTCTGTTCATTTCTTCTTCCCAATTCTTTTTTTTTGTTTGTTTTTTGGGCCACAACCATTTGATGCTCAGGGGTTACTCCTGGCTAAGTGCTCAGAAATTGCCCCTGGCTTGGGGGGACCATATGGGACGCTGGGAGATCAAACCGTGGTCCTTCCTTGGCTAGCGCTTGCAAGGCAGACACCTTGCCTCTAGCACCAACTCACCGGCCCCATTTCTTCCCAATTTTTGATGGGGTTAGATTTTTTTTTTTTTGTAAAATTCTGTCAGTACAGTATAGCTTAGATATTATTAGATGGATATTGAGTGAGTGGTTTCTCCCATTCTGTAAATATCTTTATAAACATAAATTTAAACAGTCTGAGTTACTGTTACCTTTGAAGCACACAGAAGCTTCTCAGTTTAATATAGTCCCATTTTTGTTTTTTTAAATAATTTTAAATGTGACCAATGTGAGTTACAAGTTTTTCACAGTAATATTTATAGTTTGTTCTTTGTTTCTACTTGCTTTAACAGTGTTGTTTCCTCCTCAAAGATGCCTTTAGTTTCAATGTCATGGAGAGTTTTGCCTAAATTTTCCTCTATTTACTTTGTGATGTCAGGTCTGGTATCGTGGTCTTTAATCCATTTTGATTTGACATATTTGCATGCTGTTAAAGAGAGGTCTGAGTTCACCTTTTGAATGTAATTGATCAATTTTCCCAACACCACATGTTGTAGAGACTTTCCTTGCTCCATCCTGTATTTGTTGTCCTTTAGAGGATACATTTTTTTTAAAGAGACTCAGAACATTGCCAGAGTGGCCAAGTTTTAGACTGAGCTGTGCAAAGGACAGTTGCAGTTGGGAGCCTCGAAAGCTCTACATATCGTTCTAATTTGATTTCAAGCATCATTCTCTTTCTAAGGAGATGTTGAGCCAGCCTGAAGTTACTCTCAGAAAAAAAATAAAAACAAAACAGAGTAAACAAAACAAAATAAATAAAACCTCTTTACCAAAAAGAAAATAAGAGAAATGGATGCTTCAGGAAAAAGCATAAAAAATAGTCATTTTTTCAAGCAAAGTAATTGTACATTGATTCTGTTTTATTTATCTTAATGTTCGTTGGCCAAAAGTTCAAAGTTAACATATCAGCAAGAGGACTTATTCTGAGAATTATGTTACTTGTGATTGTCCTTCTGTAACCTTACCTTGTCCTCTCTCTTTGCATCTTTGTTCTCATAATTAAAAATTAAAAAATATTAAAAAATAGTCATTTTTTGGCAAAAAGCACAAAACATTTTTTTGTATTTATCTATCTACTATTTGCCAATTTCTTGTGCTGGTGTGTTATTGAAGTTATTGTCTCCATTTATATTTATTTATTTTTCTTCTTTCTTTCTTTTTTTCTTCCTTCCTTCCTTCCTTCCTTCTTTCCTTCCTTCCTTCCTTCCTTCCTTCCTTC
>PVKC010043510.1:0-11932 GCA_004027635.1 Crocidura indochinensis | reverse complement strand
GGAGGGAGGGAGGGAGGGAGGAAGGAAGGAAGGAAGGAAGGAAGGAAGGAAGGAAGGAAGGAAGGAAGGAAGGAAGGAAGGAAGTTTTCACTAAGAAAAAAAATAAAAAAAGTTTAGGGGCCCGGGAGATAGCATAGAGGTAAGGCGTTTGCCTTTCATGCAAAAGGTCATCGGTTCGAATCTCGGTGCCCCATATGGTCGCCCGTGCCTGCCAGGAGCAATTTCTGAGCATGGAGTCAGGAGTAACCCCTGAGCACTACCAAGTGTGACCCCAAAAAAAAAAAAGTTTAGCTGTTGACCCTGCTATTTAATAGTGTGTGTTTCTTGGCCTGTGACTACAAGCAAATGTTCACTTTACAGTTAGTTCACGAGAAGGAGATGGCAGCAGAGGACGAACAGGTGTTCCTAATGAAGCAACAGGTAAGAGGCCCTTGGAGGCCAGAGCATGCCTCATGTGGTGGCCCTGATGAAGAGAGGTCAATACATTGGGGTTTCGGCCAGGTCTCTTTCCTGTGCCTGCCTGCATCTTAAGATTGGTCGGAGCTGGACTCTGCCTCTTGAACCCTGGTCTGCCTTATAGAGTTCTCTCTGACTTCTGTCTTCTCTGGATCTGTTCTTTTCTGCTATACTTTTTGTGCTGAGCTCACCAAGTGTCCTGGCCTTCCTCCTATTCTTTGGCCCTTTGCAGGATGCTAGACGACTGGTGTGTCTGTATTGTTGGCCGTGAACCCCTTCTGCACACTGGCTGTCCAGAGTGCACATCATTCTCCTGACTGGGTCCCACAGAGTACAGGCAGGGCCCAGGCAGTGTATTGGCAGTCTCTTGCTATTCGTTCCTCTTATCTTCTTGCTTCCTTTAGCTTCAAAATTGGTTACTTGGCAGTGTTTGTCTTCATTTTTGTTTTTAACCATATACCAAGTTGCTCGATTTCAGTGTTTTTACACTTCTAGTTTAAAATCTGGGACTTCCTTGGTTGTGGTTCATTGTGCCTTCTAGTGAAATACTGGAAGTGTTTCTCCAGGCCTTTAGTACACTTTGCAGGCTTTGGTTAATGGCCAGTGTGTCCCTCTCTTTGCAGTCACAGCTTGCCAAGCAGCCAGCCACGCCCACGAGAGCCTCCGTGAGTACCTTAAACTAAACAGAGGGCCTTGGGTGTCTTCAATTTTTTTTCTTTCTTTCTGAGAGCTTGTTTGTGTGGTCTTTGGTATTTTCTAAGGGGATTTGGTCTCCTGAGAGGTCTAGTTCAAGACTATAGCAGGAGCTCAGGGAATGTCTGAAGGATGAAGGAGTATAACTCTTAGAATGAGAGTCAGTAGGCTTGGTGATCTTGCTATATCTTCTCTGGAGAAATAGGTTTTAGAAGCAAGCTTGAAGTAAGCTCCCATTTTCTGCCACCTTCTCCATAGACCAAGAACTTCCACAGAGCAGTAAAATGATTCGTTGGGAGTGTGGGTTTCCTGTTATTTTGAATGTGTCTGTATGGCTTGGGCTTGTTTTGATTTTAGGAATCTCCAGCAAGAGGACCCTCAGGTTCTCCAAGAACTCAGGGCCGAGGAGGGCCAGCCAGCGTGCCTAGTGCCTCTCCAGGCACATCAGTAAAGAAACCGGACCCCAATATCAAAAGTATGTATCCTGATTCTGGGGAACAGTTTAGCTCAGTCCTAGGTTTCTGCCTTGGGGGGCAGAGGTTTGGATTGGAAGGTGAACACTCAGGGCAGCTGGGTTTTCTTTTTCCCAGGAAGTGCTGCTCCCAACTCCCTGTCTTGGGGCTTGTGAGCAGAGAGAACAAGGCTTATACTTTCCTTGGAATTGAAAGCCTTCGCCAGGCTATATGAGAGACCCTAGGCAGGCCATGCAGATTCCAGTTGTGAGGACTCTCAGTCTTTGCAATGATAACATATAAAAAGGAATTCTAGTAGATATAGAGAGATTAGTCAGTCTTTGCAGTGATAACATATAAAAAGGAATTCTAGGGGCCTGGGAGATAGCATGGAGGTAAGGCGTTTGCCTTTCATGTAAAAGGTCATCGGTTCGAATCCCGGTGCCCCATATGGTTCCCCGTGCCTGCCAGGAGCGATTTCTGAGCATGGAGCCAGGAGTAACCCCTGAGCACTGCCGGGTGTGACCCAAAAACCAAAAAAAAAAAAATAAATAAATAAATAAAAAGGAATTCTAGTAGATGTAGAGAGATAGCATAAAGGTAAGGTGTTTGCCTTTCGTGCAGAAGGTCGGTGGTTCGAATCCTGGTGTCCCATATGGTCCTCTGAGCCTGTCAGGAGTGATTTCTGAGCATAGAGCTAGGAGTAACCCCTGAGCGTGGCCGGGTGTGACCCAAAAACAACAACAACAAAAAAAAAAACAGGAATTCTAGTAAATGTATTTAGTAGATTGTTACATGTGAGTTATTCTACGGTGACAATTAAGGGGTTTATTTAAGTCATCCAGTTTATTTGATGCCTTTTTTTCTTGTTGTCTCTTTAGATAATGCAGCAAGTGAAGGAGTGTTGGCCAGCTTCTTCAACAGCTTATTGAGTAAAAAAACAGGTTCCCCTGGAAGTCCTGGTGCTGGTGGAGTTCAGAGCTCAGCCAAGAAGTCAGGTATTGAAGGGCCCAGGTGGTCAGGTAGTTGGACTTGTGGGTGGTGGGTATTGGACCCTCTCAACACAGAGCCACTTTGTTTTGTTCTGAACAGCCAAGCAGGAGGCAGGTCTTCACTCTCTACTAAGCTGTGCTTTGCAGTAGGATTGCTATGCAGTTTTGGGGCCATATTGAACATATTTTTAGTGATTGTGTGAGCTGAGGTATATTTTAATCCTGGTCCATTACCCTGTTATAGAAGCTTTCTTCATTTGAGGTCATGGTCTAGGGTACATCATTTTTTTTTGTTTTTGTTTTTGTTTTTAGTTTTTGGGTCACACCTGGCATTGCTCAGGGGTTATTTATTCCTGGCTTTACCTTCAGAAATCATTCCTGGCAGACTCAGAGGACCATGCGGGATGCTGGGATCAAGCCACTGTCCTTCTGCATGCAAGGCAAATGCCCTACTTCCATACTATCTCTCCGGCCCTAGGGTATATCATTGACATTTATTTTTCTGTGGTGGTTTATAAGAACTTAGAAGTAGGGCTGGTGTGATAGTACAGTGGGTAGGGCAGTTGCCTTGCATGTGGCTGACCCAGGTTCAATCCTCAGCATCCCATATGGTGCTCCAAGCACTGCTAGGAATGACTCCTGAGTGCAGAACCAGGAGTAACACCTGAACACTGGCGGGTGTAGCCCAAAAACCGAAAAAAAGAAAACAGAAATGGGGTATACCCAGCAGTGTATGTGGTGTCAGGAATCAAACTCCAACCTGCTGCATGCTTTGCCTGAGCACCAGCCACTTGTTACTAATTTTTGTTCATTCCACTGTTCTGTGTTTTATTGTGAGCTGGATTCTATTGAACTCTTTTGATTGGAGGCTCCTCATTTCTTCCAGAAGCTGCTTTGTCATTTGTCTTTCTGTAACTGTCTACCCACTATTATTCCACGAAAGTTGGTAGGACAAGTCTAGGTCATGGAGATCTTTTGGACAGAACAAAAGTTCCTTGGAAATTATGTATTCTCCAGTTTGCAGGGGGGAGGGGCTTTTGTTTACTTAAGATTTTGTAACCTTGGGGGCCAGAGCCATAGCACAGTGGTAGGGCTCTTCTCTTTCAAGTTGCTGACTCAGGACCGACTTCAGGTCTATCCCTGGTATCCCATATGTTTCCCCCTAGCCTGCCAGAGTCAGGATTAGCCCTGTTGTGTGGCCGGGTGTGTCCCAAACACACACACACACAGATTTTGTAATCTTAACTTCTGTACTATTAGCTTGACATTATTTTTAATGTTCTATTGCCTTTTTTTTGGGGGGGGCCACACCCAGTGATACTCAGGGGTTTCCCCTGGCTATTCGCTCAGAGGTCACTCCTGGCAGGCACAGGGGACCAAATGGGGGGACCATATGGGGAACCGGGGGATCAAACCACGGTCCGTCTTAGGTTAGCACAGGCAAGGCAGGCACCTTACCTCCAGCGCCACCGCCCGGCCCCCTCTATTGCCTTTTTTTTGGGGGGGGGGTCACACCCGGCAGTGCTCAGGGGTTACTCCTGGCTCCATGCTCAGAAATTGCTCCTGGCAGGCACAGGGGACCATATGGGGCTCCGGGATTCGAACCGATGACGTTTTGCATGAAAGGCAAACGCTTTACCTCCATGCTATCTCCCGGGCCCCTCTATTGCCTTTTTTTATGTTTTTTGGGTCACACTCAGTGGTGCTCAAGGGTTACTCTTGGCTCTGCACTCAAGAAATCATTCCTGGCAAACACAGGACTATATGGGTTGCCAGGATTCGAACCACCGTCGGTCTAGTTTTACATTTTTATTACCTATAGGTATATGAATACACTTTACCTAATTGGTATTTTCTAATCAAAGATGACTCTTATCAGTAGTACCTGGATTAAGGGACTTGTTTTGCATGTAGCCAACCTTATTTGACCTCTGACATTGTATTTTGTCCCTTGAGCATTTGTAACCCCTAAGTATGGAGCCAAATGATCACTCCTAGCTGTACGCAGTGGACCATATGTGATGCTGGGGATCCAGTCAGGATTGACCACATGCAAGACAAATACCTTAACTCTTGTACTATCTCTGGCCACAGGAATTTTCTTATTGTTGCCAGGGATTGAATCCAGTGCTTCAGTACTCAGGCTGTGGATTCCTTTGGGGTCAAATTCAGAACTCCTGTTTACAAAGCTCATACTCCATCCTTTCCATCCATCGTTTGCCCACCCCCAACCTCAAGAACCTTTTATAGTAAAAGTAAAAACACTTTTCACTATTGTTCCCACTCACTGCTTCTCTTCCTTTTAGGACAAAAGACTGTATTGACAAATGTTCAGGAAGAGTTGGATAGAATGACTCGAAAACCAGACTCCGCGGTAACAAACTCTTCAACGGATAATGAAGCTTGATCCTCCTTAAAAGTGCATATATAAAATGACCAAATAACTATGTATATTGATCTGCTAAGACCAGGATTTTTCTGATATGGCACATGCTATCTATCAGTTTTGGGGGGCAGGGGAGATGAATTTAAAAAAACAAAACAAACAAAAAAAAACCTACTTCATTGGCTTGTCCAAGTGTGGAATGCACATTTAGGAAGATGACCTGTGAGACCCCTTTGTCAAGCATCATCACCCTTGGACTCTCAGGCAGGTGGCTGCTGTGGGGAGCAGGTGTCGCTGGGCTTCTTGTGACGGGAAGTCGACCATAGCAGAAGCCTGCTCTTGACGAGGGCGAGTCAGTGAGGTCCAGAAATCACTGATCAGATGGTGACTAGTGTGACCAGTGGCGTGGTAGCAAATTCACTTGTTCTTGGGAAGCAGATTAAGTAGCAGAAAGTTCAGGCAGGAAAGAGAAAGACCGAAAGAAGAGGGAGCGAAGTGATGTGGGGGGAACTGAACGGTAAAGGAAGTGGAGGAGGAAGGCAGTGGGTGGTAGTGCTGAGTCCTGTGTGTTCAGGAGAAGTTGAAGAATCACTTTTAAAATAAATTCAGAAACATTTGAAGAACTCATTAACCAGAATGGGAACTAAGACTTTTTCTGAGTGCATCTTGAACTTAGGAGAGATTAGCTATGTGTGGGATGCCTGAGTCAGGGTACTGGCCCAGGGTGCCCGGGTTCTCGTTTGTCCCTGGTCCATGTCCCTATGGGAGGTCCTGGGCTTCCTGCATGTGCTTCATGGGACAGTCACTGTGGCATGTGCTTTTAAGTCAGCACTTACATTAGTTCACTTTGGATTGTTTTCTAAATACTTGTTGCTTTTTTTTTTTTTTTTAATTAAAATATTTTTTAACAGCCACTGTCTGGCCTGCTAAGAGAATGGGGATCATCCTCTCACTTGACTGTAATGCAATATGTGACAGGAAGTTGGAAATTTTTAGTCATTACACTCTGATTCATTGGCTTGCACCAATCCCTGCCTTATTGTCTAGGGGAACTTTCTTAGAGTTCAGTTGATTCAAAAGGATTTTATCCTAGCTCCTCAGGCTGATCAGTGCTAATAGGTGGACAAATAAGTGTCAGCGTTTATTTTGAAAATGGAAATGATACATTGTTCTTGTGTTTTTCATAAATGCAGAATTTTCTTTGCTGTGGGGTTAAGTGTCTCCAAGTAGGGCCCATTCATCCCTGTTGTCTTGTCACACCACTATTCTGAAAGTGATGTCTGTGATTTGAAATGGCATTTTTAGTTTTTCGTATAATGCAGACCATATAAATGCAAACACTACCATGAATTTAATGTATAAAATATTTGTTGTCGAACCAATGTTGGGGGAGCCACTGTCTACTTATGTGCTATTTATTCTTTTTTATGTGAATGTTGTACTAGGTCTGAGCATAACTTCCCCAGCGTTAGTGCTTTTACATAGCAGATTTGACTGACCACTAACAGCTCTGGGCATAGTCTAACTTACTGTGTTACATAACAAGACCCTCTGCTATCTTGAATTGCTTTTGTGTAAAGGTCTGAACACTGTTAAGGAAAAGTAGGGTATTAACTTGCTTTTCTGACAAACAAATTTTTGGTGCCAGTTTTACTTTCAATGATCAACATTAATTCCCTTTTAATTTAGTTGGGGAAGTTCTTTGTGTTTTCTTTTCCCCCCAATATATTGTGGCCTCCAGTGTGTTGGGGTAATGACCGGAAACTGATTGTGGAATGACGTTTTGTTATGACCAAGAAATGCCAAACAGCTTGTAGCCACATTAGGGTCGTGGTTGGGTTCTTTGCTCCCTCTTCCACATTAAGGGGATACAGTGAACAGCCTTAGGAACAAGGATAGGTTCTCAGAAAGGCCCAGAGGGATCCAGGACAAATTTAAGTTTCAGTGCAGATTTTGACTTTTTAAAAAATCATTGAAACTGAAAAGCACTTTTTCTGTCAACATGAACTGTAGTACCATTGATGAAATGCTGACACTCCTGTCTTATGAGGAAGGTTTCTTAGAGCTCTCACTTTTCCTGTCTCCCCACAAGATGATGCTCCCAGTGTCAAAAGAAACTGATGCAGCGTGGCCTGCACTCAGTGGTTGCCAAAGTTCGCCATTCTTGGGGAGTGCAGGGTGTTTTGGGGTGGGGGATGTGGAGATATTTTTTGTTATTAGGTTTTTCTAGCATTGGAGCCAAAGGCCAACCAATAAACTTTTTAAATTAAAATTTGTTTAATTTTCAGGATACACTTTTGTGGTAGACAGTTAAAGACAATTATGACTGTACGTTATAATGGTTACATCTTCTGTTTGTCTTTGAAATAAAAAAAAAAAATCAAAGGAATAAGCCCAACATTGTTGTGACCATGAAAGGGGCTGTGAATTGGTCTTTCCTAAAAATGCAATGGGTATGCTGCTAGAACTATTTAATTTTGTTTGTTTGCACTTCTTTTGTTTTCTTTTTCTTTTTTTGAATTGGCATTTAAAGATCAGTATTTAAACTGAAGATGTCATATTTTATTAATTTAACACATTAAAAGTGACTGTTGTGTACATCATGACCTTAAGATGTTGATGCTATAAGTGACAGTTCACTGTCTTGTCTATACTAAGTTTGTCTGTTTTTAACTTAAAATTAGAACTGCAGACTAGTTCCCCACCAGCTTTATAGTCCAGAGGTGTGGTCCTACCCAGATTCAGTATGCAGTCATAGTAGGAACTTGCTTTCTAGTGCTAGGAAAGAAGATGTCTGATTACTGCCTTCAATAAACACCAGTCCAGACTGCGTACAATTTTTGGTGACTTTCTTTATGGTAACTCATCTCATTAAAGATATATGAAGCAAGGTTTTTGATTATATAGCTCAGGATGTTTACCTTTCTTCTGTGTGACCATCAGAAATTTTGATAAAGACTGGGCTGGAGCATTAGGGCAGCAGTAGAGCGTTTGCCTTGCATGCAGATGGCCTGGGACAGACCCGAGTTCGATCTTCAGCATCTCATATGGTCCCTAAGCCTGCCAAGGAGTGATTTCTGAGTGCAGAACCAGGAGTAACCCCTGAGTGCCACCAGATGTAGCTTAAAAACAAACAGAAAATTTTATAAATACAGCTTAAAGCTGAGGTATATAGAAAATGCAGTGGAATTTGCAAGTTGCTTCTCAATTTATTATTATTATTATTTTTTTTTATCATACCCGGTGAGGCTCAGAGGTTACTTCTAACTATGCGCTTAGAAATCGCTCCTGGGATTATATGGGACACCAGGGGATCGAACCGTGGTCTGTCCTGGTGGGTCAGCCGCATGCAAGGCAAACACCCTATCGCTACACCATTGCTCTGGCCCCACTTTGATGTATTTTTAAAGTTCTCAGAACTTCTCAATTTTATTTATTTTTTTTTGGGGGGGGGCCACACCCAGTGACGCTCAGGGGTTACTCCTGGCTATTCGCTCAGAAGTCACTCCTGGCAGGCATGGGGGTGCCATATGGGGAACCGGGGGATCGAACCGCGGTCTGTCCTAGGTTAACATAAGGTGAGGCAGGCACCTTACCTCCAGCGCCACCGCCGGCCCCCTCAGTTTTATTTTTATTTTTTTTGTTTTTGTTTTTGGGCCACACCTGGCAATGCTCAGGGGTTACTCCTGGCTGTCTGCTCAGAAATAGCTCTTGGCAGCCACAGGGGACCATATGGGACACCGGGATTCGAACCAACGACCTTTGGTCCTGGATTGGCTGCTTGCAAGGCAAACTCCGCTGTGCTATCTCTCGGGGCCCAGCTTCTCAATTTTTAATTAATTTTTGTGCTGGCAATCAAACACAGGATCTCATAGATACAAAGCCAGGTGCTCTTGCTGAGCTATGCCCCCAGTCATTTTTTGTGGGGGCCAGAAAGTAGTGTAGCAGGTAATATCTGCCAGGCTGCATTCAGTGCCTGCCACCCTGCATTTGGTTTCCTAGCCTCTTAAGAGTAGTTTTTGAGCAGCATAGATCCAGAAGTAAGCTCTGAGTACTACTAGATTTTTGGCACAAAAATTAAAATGGGGGAGCCGGGAGGTGGCGCAGGAGGTAAGGTGCCTGCTGCCTTGCCTAGGATGGACCACGGTTCGATCCCCCGGTTCCCATATGGTCCCCCATGCCTGCCAGGAGCGACTTCTGAGCGAATAGCCAGGAGTAACCCCTGAGCGTCACTGGGTGTGGCCCAAAAACCAAAAAAAAAAAAAAATTAAAATGGGAAACAATGGTTTTATGGGATAGTTAGAATTTAGCTAAGTAGTCGTTTTTTTTGGTTTTTGGACCACACCTGGTGATGCTCAGGGGTTACTCCTAGCTCAGAAATCGTTCCTGGCTTGGGGGACCATATGGGAGGCCAGGGGATCAAACCTCTGTCTGTCCTAGGTTAGCACACGCAAGGCAGACACCTTACCACTTACACCACCGCTCTGGCCCCTAGCTAAGTAGTTTGGTTTTTTGTTTGTTTGGTGGTTTTTGGGTCACACCTGGCAGCGCTTGGGTTACTCCTGGCTCCACACTCAGAAATCACTCCTGCCAGGCTCGGAGGACCATATGGGATGCTAGGATTCGAACCAATGACCTCCTGCATGAAAGACAAATGCCTTACCTCCATGCTATCTCTCCGGCCCAGCTAAATATTTTTTACCTACTGATTCACTGAAGTATGTCAGAGCAACGGATCCGAGCCATAGTACAGTGGGTAAGGCAGTTGCTTTGCATGTGGCTAACCTAGGTTCAATACCTGACATCTCATAGTTCACCAAGCACTGATTTGGGACCTGACCTGCTGTTCTCTGAAGTGGAGCCCCAAAGACTCCACAGAGGGGTCACTTAGAGACACCCCAACTGCAGTGGGAAGGGGAGGCCCAGCAACCTCCAGGTGTTGTCAGTGGCATCACTGGGCAGTGTTCATTAATGCATCCTTGAGTATGCCCAGGCTGAAACATTCCCACCCAAGGGAGCACCCTGGATGCATCCACCCAGGATGAATTTTACTCATCTCCATCTGAGCAAGTTTTCCAGGGCCTCCATTGTAAATTTGGGTCACTTCCTCTGCACTAGTTACTCAAAACCAGCTGGGAAAGTTTACAAAAATGGGACCACTGCTGGGGGTGCAAGAGTGGAAACTCAAGAGGGGCCCTGGAACGATAGCACAGCGGGTAGGGAGCTTTACCTTGCACAGATCAACCTGGGTTCAATCCCCAGCATTTCATATGGTCCCCCTAGCACTGCAAGGAGTGAATTAAGTGCAGAGCCAGGACAGATCCCTGGCATTGCCAGGTATGGCCCCAAACCAGAAAATTTTAGAACGACCATACATATGCTTTTTTTTTTATATTTAGTATTAAGGAAAATACATTCAGGAAAATAAAATTATGGGGGTCCAGATCCAGAGTGATAGCACAGTGGACAGGACTTTTGCCTTCTATACAATCGGTCCAGGTTCTAGGTCCTAAATGGCTCTATATGTCCATACCACATGTGACTCCCTGAGCCAGCCAGGAGTAACCCCTGAATACTGCTGAGCCCAAAAGATTATCAAATTCTGAGTCAGTGATCATTCTGCATTGTCATTTGTCTTGCATGTGGCCAGTACTGGTGTAGTTCCTTGAGCTCCACGAAGTATGACCAAAAACAAAACATAAGAATATTGGTGTGGGGGCCGGGCAGTGACGCTGGAGGTAAGGTGCCTGCACTAACCTAGGACGGACCTCGGTTCAATCCCCCGGTTCCCCATATGGTCCCCCGTGCCTGCCAGGAGCGACTTCTGAGAGAATAGCCAGGAGTAACCCCTGAGCGTCACTGGGTGTGGCCCAAAAACCAAAAAAAAAAAAAAAAAAGAATATTGGTGTGGGGCCAGCGAGATAGCATGGAGGTAAGGTGTTTGCCTTCCATGCAGAAGGTCAGTGGTTCAATCCCGGCATCCCATACAAGGAGCAATTTCTTTTTTTGTTTGTTTTTGTTTTGGGGCCACATCCATTTGATGCTTTGGGGTTACTCCTGGCTAAGCGCTCAGAAATTGCCCTTGTCTTGGTGGAACCATATGGGACACCGGGGGATTGAACTTCGGTCCTTCCTTGGCTAGCGTTTGCAAGGCAGACACTGTACCTCAAGTGCCACCTCACCGGGCCCACCAGGAGCGATTTCTGAATATAGAGCGAGGAGTAACTCCTGAGCGCTGCTGGGTGTGACCCAAAAAAAACAAAACAAAAAAAGAATATTGGTGCGATGGGGCTGGAGAGATAGCATGAAGGTAAGACGTTTGCCTAGCATGCAGAAAGTCATTGGTTTGAACGCCGGCATCCCATATGGTCCCCTGAGCCTGCCAGGAGTGATTTCTAAGTGTAGAGCCAGGAGGGGAACCCCTGAGCACTGCCGGGTGTGACCTGAAAACCAAAAAAAAAGAATATTGGTGCTGGAGTGAACACCCAGTGGCATGGCGTTTCCCTTGCATACAGCCAGCACAGGACAGACCCTGATTTGAATCCCAGCATCCCATATGGTCCCCTGAGCCTGCCAGGAGCGACTTCTGAGCACAGCCAGGAGTAACACCTGAGTGCTGCCAGGTGTGAACTCCCCACCCCACCCCCCAATAACAAAGAATATTATAGATGCATTGTTTCTCATTATACACATGTCAGACTTGGTTTTTTATTTGGTTGGTTTTGGTTTGGGGGCCATATTCAGCAGTGCTTAGAGTTACTCCTGATTCTTCACTTAGGAATTAATAATTCTGGTGGGATGCTTGGATCTAACCTGAGTCAGCCATGTGCAAGTCAAGCGCCCTACTGGCATTATGGTGTACTAGGGAGTAAGCTGTGGACCACCACATGCAAGGTAGGTAGTTGTCTTATGTGGACTAACTCCTGGCCACAATCAGGATCTCAAGAGAAAGG
>PVKC010043509.1:0-11761 GCA_004027635.1 Crocidura indochinensis | reverse complement strand
AGGCACGGGGGACCATATGGGGCACCGGGATTCGAACCGATGACCTTTTGCATGAAAGGCAAATGAGTTACCTCCATGCTATCTCCCGGGCCCCTATTATCCTCATTTTTACAAACACAGACAAAAGGACACAGAGAGGACACGGCACTTCCCAAATTCACACAGCAAGTGATCTGAAAGCTTCCAGGTATGAAGTCAAAAGTTCATGTTTGCCCTTCCTTGAATCAGACCCAGTCTCCCTGCCAAACCAACTAAGTTGGTGGAGGCTTCCTCCCACACCTGCCCAGTCCTGGGGAAGACAGATGTGCACCTGTGAAGCAGGCCCTGGAGAGGGATTTGCTGGGAGGCCAGAGGTCTTACTGCTGATATCCTGCAAGCTGAAGCTGAGGCCCTGGAGAAGGCTGCTGGCTGATGTGGCCCCTAGGAGAAGATACAGCAGGCATCAGCACAGGCTCAAGTCACTTCCTTCTTCCAAATGCAGACATGCTCATCTATCCTCAACAAATAAAACACAAAGCTTTCTGATAGATGTTGGAAAGATGCCAGGAGGGAAGGGTATTTGCGCAGGATGTCCACATAAAGAAAGGTCTTACAATAGACATGCTGTCCTAGAATCAGTCTGTCCGCACCCGTGGGCTATATAACCATCTATACTCCTTTTGGAAGGTTTTAGAAAGCAAAATTAGAAACTAAAGGCCTCCATCCCCCTTTCAGGGGGTCACATCCAGTGATGCTGGCTCCACAGGAATAAAAACTCAGGAGCTATTCCTGGAGGGCTCTGGGACTATAAAGGATGCAAGAGATGCTGCATGCAAGGCAAGCACCCTATCTGCTATACTATCTTTCGACCCCCCCCCCAATCCCATTTCCATGAAATCTAAATTCCCTTCCTTTTCCAGAGAAGAGGAAAAAAGTGCAAAGCCAAAGAATTCCAAATTTCTGACTTATATTTTGCCTTAAAGAGGAAAATTCAATTGAAAGAGAAGGGTCTCTGCTAATCTAAAGCAACCAACTTTTCAGTGTTGGGTGGGTATGGAGAAATAAAGGAGGCTAGCATAGGCATGAAAACATCCCATTTTGCTAATGTTCATTCCCACTTTTATTCATTTAAGTATATTTAAAATCTCCCAACTGAAACCTAGTACACATTCACCTCCCACCAGTGAATTTTCTTTTTTTTTTTTTTTTTTTTTTTTTTGGTTTTTGGGCCACACCCAGTGACGCTCAGGGGTTACTCCTGGCTATGTGCTCAGAAGTCGCTCCTGGATTGGGGGACCATATGGGAAACCAGGGGATCGAACCACGGTTCATCCTAGGCTAGCGCAGGCAAGGCAGGCACCTTACCTTCAAGCGCCACCACCTGGCCCCCCGAATTTTCTAACACCAACACTCAACCTGGCCATTGGCATATTTACAAACTGAGATGCTGATGGTAAGAACTCCCCCACCTCAAAGCTAATTCCAGCTTCATGTCAAACCTCTATCACAAGCCTGAGACACAAGCATCACCCCCAGGTTCAGTTCCACGATGCTCTCCCAGGTCCACTCTCCAGCAGCAGCCCCAAAGGACTGGTGGGAGAGGAGTTGCTGGGCTCTCTGATACCTGGGAGAGAGCTGCCAGGAGAGGTGGCCACCAGGCGGCTCTGGAGTGTATGCAAGGTGCTAGGTACTGTGCTGCTGGAGACCACTGAGGAGGATGGATTGGCTGAGACCCCCCCTTCTGAAGTGCTTGACCTTGAGACAAAAACAGGAGCTCATTAGCCAAATATCAGAGAGCAACAGACATTAGTTACACAGGGAAGGGCCAGAGTGGGACCTGGAAAGGCTTTTGAAAATGAAGACAAGGTAAATGTCATCAGCATCTACATCTCACCTTCTGAAACAGGCCTCTAAACGTCAGTTTAAAATAAGAACTCAGCCCTTTAAGCAAAAACCAAGAGACACTTTACATAGTTCAGATAAAAATGAGGTAACAAAGATACCCATCAGAAGAAGGTCACATTCCTATAAAATGCAAAATCCAATATCCCCCATCGTCCAAAGCATTAAATGACTTTAGAGAAAATGTAGAAAAGAAAGGGATCAAGGTGAACATACCAAGAAATACTCACTTGGTTGTAGTGAGAAGTCCTGTGAGTTCCTTGGCAGCTGCAGAAGCTTGTCCCAGGGCCATGGTAATGGGCTTCCCTCCCAAGACTACAAAATAGAAAAGCCCAAGGCCAGAGTGATAAGTCTGATTTGTCTATCTTTCAGGTTAAATACAAGATCATTAAGGACAAAGATGAAAAGATAAAAAAACAACTGTATTAGAGAAGGAAGAATTTGCGTTATTTCTTTTCTATTGTCTAAACTTTCTAATCTTTTAATCTTTAATTAAATAAAAAAAATACAGTATCCTTCATTTAAGATCACAGATATATTCCTATAAACTGCTACTTTAAGAAAAAAAGCAGGTCCTGAATAATGTTTTGTTCAACATCAGCCAGGTTTCTTCTCCCTCATCAATGTTTTAACAAAAGAATATTAAACTAAGTGCTATTATTTGTGAGCCTGCTAAACATAATACTCTGAATGAACCCACAGCTTCCTTTGCCCCTCACTCACATCAGACCACCACCCACACCCCTCCCCAGTCCATGCCAGTCTGTGCCCTCTGTGCTTCAGATACCTCTGCACTAAAATAGAGGCTAAGAAAGCTATGTGCTCTGGAAGAATTCAGTTTTTGTTGTGTGTGTTTTGTTGGTTTTGTTTATTTCGGGGTCATACCTGACTGTGCTCAGGGTTACTTCTGGCTCTGAGCTCAGAAATTACTCCTAGAAGGCTCGGGGGGTGCTGGGGATTGAACCTGGGTAGGCCGCGTGCAAGACAAAAGTCCTATCACTGTGCTATCGTTCCAGCCTGTTGGTTTTTTATTTTAGGGCAAAGTAACAGGAATCAAGAAAAGAAAGAAAAGAAAACATACTCCACAGAGATGGTGAGGAAAATGGAAGCAAAAAGTTAACACACCTCATAGGCATAGCAGTGAGTTATCCTGAGGGTAGTAACAGTCTTAAGTCTCTGCTTGATAGACCAAGAGAAACTCACCCTCTGGAACTGCTCCTTGGGAAGGCACATAAGGCCCTCCTGCTGCATCCCCTTGGGATAGAAGGGACACTTTGATCTTGGGTCTCTTGGAGGCTTTACAACCAGAAAGAGGACTGGAGGGAGGATGCCGTTTCAGCTGGACCCTAAGATCTTCTTTCTCTGCATCTTCTGCTTGTTCTGATGAAATGGGAACTGAGAAATGGAGCAGAGGTGAGGTTAGATGAAACCCAAAAGAGCCCAGAGACATTGATGATACCATCCCACCTGTGCAGTCATATGTGAAAGGACCTTGCCAATGCTTCAGTCTTGCCTCATGCAGACCCAATGTGGGGAGAACTCAACCCTGTTCTCAGAGTATGATTCCATCCTCTCCTTCACTCTGTTCTGGAATCCTAAGAAAGGAGGCTCTGAGTGGGTTGGAACATAAAGAAGACACAGAGTCTACAAGGCCAAATGATTGAATGCAGGCTTACCCTAGTGGCTCACAAAAGAATAAACTCACTTCCTTGTTTCAAGTCCTCCCCATCACACAGTTAGAGGAAAGGAAACAGACTCTTCAGTCCTCTCTGAAAGGTAGATTGTCACAAGTCTCTATCTTACTCTCAAAACCTAAGAGGCAGCTAGACAAATGCAATAATAAAAAAAAAACAAAACCTAACACTAGACCTTTAGACTTGCTTGAAGCTACTAGGTGAGGAATATCTTGGTCAAAACAATTTAAAGCTACAACCCAAAGTAAAGACCAACAGAGACTATGCCACACTTAATCAATCCCTAGGTCATTCTTACTAGCACAGTCATTCTTTTTTTGTTGTTTTGTTTTGGGGCCACACCAGGCATTCAGGGGTTACTCCTAGCTCTGCGCTTAGAAATCTCTCCTGGCAGGCTCAAGGGACCATATTGGATGCCGAATTCGAACCAGGGTCTGTCCGGTGTTGGCCTCATGCAAGGCAAATGTCCTACCACTGTGCTACCACTCCAGCCCTGTACCACAAGTCATTCTTTATATATGGGCTATCTTGTCCTCTCAAACTCATTCTGTACATGATCGAACCTCACAAACTCTTAACTTACCTTTAAATTTCCTCATAGATGTCCTCACTTTTTTAAATTTTTGCTTTGTTTAGATTTTGGGCCACACCCAGTAGAGTTCAGGGGTTACTCCTGGCTCTGCACTCATAAATTACTCCTGGCAGGCTCAAGAGACCATATAAAATGCTGGGGATCAATCAAATCCTAGCAAGTCACATGCAAGGCAAATGTCCTACTGAATGTTAACACTCCAACTTAATGCCCTCCTCTTTAAACTTAGAAGACTACCCCAACTCTCTTCTTAGCCTATGTAATCAGGATGGGATGGGAGGCAGCAGTCAAACAAGGATGGATACTAAGTAGGCAGTTAGGGAGGTACTCTAGATCACACTTCTGGCCTAATCAGTTTGAAGGATTGTTCAGGCAATAAACATAGATTACAATCTGAATAGGATGGAGGGTAAAAGGGAAAGGAATTACAGGTTTTCTGATAAGAGGCTAGAGAGCTTACAAAAATCATGACAAAGGAAGGGAAACACAGGGAAATGCAGGCTCACAAAGGGTAAGGAGCACTCACTGTAGAGGTAGAGTTAAGACCCACTAAGAGGGGGGCCGGGTGGTGGCGCTGGAGGTAAGGTGCCTGCCTTGCCTGCACTAGCCTAGGACAGACCGCGGTTCGATCCCACGTTTCCCATATGGTCCCCCAAGCCAGGAGCGACTTCTGAGCACATAGCCAGGAGTATCACCAGGTGTGGCCCAAAAACAAAAACAAAAAAAGAACCACTGAGAAAAGCAGAGATGAGAAAAACATCATGAGAGGCAAAGAGAGAAGAGAGAAAAAGCAAAAATGACTATAAAATAAGAAAAAGGAGTCAGGATTTAAAAATAAAAGAAAACATAAGAAAGAAAAATGTAGAGAAAGGGCTAGAGTAAAGTATGTCAAGTACTTGACTGATCTGGTTTGATTCCCGGCACCCCATATTGTCCCTAAGCATTGCCAGGAGTGATCCCTGAGTGCAGAGCCAATTAAGTAAGGTTAGACTATCAGCAGGTGTTGCCCCCTACCCCTACTCCCACTACCAAACAAAATTAGGGGGGAAAAAGAGAATGAAAGGAAAGCAGTAACCAATAACAGGAGAAGAAACAGGAGAAGCAGAAAGAGCCTGAGAAATGAGAAAAAGAGCAATACTCACCAAAGAGACAGGAGGAAGTGCCAGGAGGAAGAGCTTTCCTCACCAGCATATTTTGTTTCAGAAAAGCAGCAAACTGTGCTAGAATGAATCAGAAAGAATTACAGAATCACAGCCAGCCAGAGAGAGTAGTACAAGAAATGGAATAAGAAAAAGGTAAGAAATGTTTTTGAAAATGGTGGATAGGGATTTTTTTTCCCATGGGTTTGAAACCTGACTGCCATTCAGCAGCTTCCTATAAACCAAAGATAATGAACATACCTGACTCATGGGACCTCTGCCAGGATTCAATGAACTATAAAAGAGCCTGACAGGTAGGAAGGTTCCATAAATACTAGTTATTATAACTCCCCCTTGCCTTTGAGTTTTGTCAAAACCATGGTAGAAGACTGCTACTCTCCCCCATAAACTTCACATTTATTCTTTAACCAACTCACCCAGAACTCCTTTGTTTTGGGGTACTCCTGTCTACTCACGGCTTATTCCTATCTCTGATCTCAGGGACCAGACTTTACAGGCTTAAGTCTGCATATGAGGTGGTAGGACTTGAACCTGGGAAAGAAGCATTTAAGGCAAGCACCTCATCTGCTATACTCTCTCTAGCCCCAGAGCTCCTTACATTCTTATTATTCCCTCCAGAAGCACAGCAGGCTATTGGTTCTCTTAGCAAATGTCTCCGAGGTCTGGGGATAAGGCTCAAGAGACAAAACATATGCCATGCATATGTGAGGACTCAGCAAAGCACTGTATACTCTCAGCACCATTAAGAGTAGTTCCGATTTTAAAAATATCATTAAAGGCCAGGAATGCAGCTATGAATTGCATGATGAGGCCATAGGTTTGATCCTAGCAATATCATCCAAAAAGTTTTCAAAGAGTTTACAAAGAATGTCTTTTAAAAGTCTAAAAGAGACATATGCAGGACATCAGGAACTTAATTAAACCATATAGACTCTAGGAACTTGACCTATGATTTTCTTCACCTATCTACTTCTACTCCCCATTAACACTGCTCCTGCTCATATTATATGCACCCTTTAAATCATTTTTATTTGGATTTGCTTTTGGGCCATACTCAGTGGTGCCCAAGGCTTACTCTTGGCAGAGCTCTGGGGACAATATTGAATGTCAGGGATGGAACCCAGGTCAGCCCTGTGGAAGATAAGCTATCTACCCGCTCTACTATCCCATCAGCCCTGGATTTTAAGTCTTGATCCTTTAAATGCCACACAGGTGAAGGAAGCATATCAACTTCCTGTCTTGCTATAAGAAAGCCAGCTCTGGCTGTGTCTCTTCCTAGAACCCAGATAGCATATTCCTTCATACATCAGCAACTATCGATACCCAAGACTCTCACCTCAGAAATGCCCCAAGTTGACTGAAGAGGAGGCAAGAATCAGCCACCAATTCTCCCCCTACCCACTTTCTGTAGCTTTTTCTACTCCCTTTTCTTTCCCTACTCTCCTTTCTGTAGCTTTTTATTTTGGGGATGGGGTGGGGTTGCTAATACTTCTTTTTTTTTTTTTTTTTTTGGTTTTTGGGTCACACCCGGCAGTGCTCAGGGGTTATTCCTGGCTCCATGCTCAGAAATTGCTCCTGGCAGGCACGGGGGACCATATGGGGCACCGGGATTCGAACTGATCACCTTTTGCATAAAAGGCAAATGCCTTACCTCCATGCTATCTCCCGGGCCCCTGCTAATACTTCTGACTCTGCACTCAGGTATTATACCTGGTGGTGCTTGGGGGACCATACAGAATGCCAGGGATTAATCCCAGGTCGGATGTGTGCAAAATAAGTCCCCTACCCACTGTACCAAGGCTCTAGCCCCTCTGTAGCAATTTTTTTTGTTTTGGGCCACACCCAGTGGTGCTCAAGGCTGACTCCTGGCTCTGTGCTCAGGGATCACTACTGCAGGTTCAGAGAACCTGCAGAGAATTGATCTCTGTATGGTGCATACAAGGCAAGCATTCTACTTGCTGTGCTATCTGCTGGGCCCCTCTAGCAATTTTTTTTTTTTTTGGTTTTTGGGTCACACCCGGCAGTGCTCAGGGGTTACTCCTGGCTCCATGCTCAGAAATTGTTCCTGGCAGGCACGGGGGACCATATGGGACACCGGGATTCGAACCGATGACCTTTTGCATGAAAGGCAAACACCTTAACTCCATGCTATCTCCTGGACCCCTCTAGCAATTTTTTTAAAATGTAGGTGGACAAGGAATCGAAGTGACACCACAGTGGGTGGGGCATTTGCCTGGTATGCAGCTGATATGGGTTCACTCTTCGGCATTTCATATGGTCCCCTGAGCACTGCCAGAAATGACCCCTGAGGTTGGAGCCAGGAGTAATCTTTGAGCACAGCCAGGTGTGGCCCAAAACCAACAACAAAAAATTAGTTGCTGCATCTGATGGTGTTCTAGGGCTTTTCCTAGTTCAGTTCTCAGAGGTTGCTACTAACAGTGCTCAAAGGAGACCCATTTTAGCCTGGCGATATCAAATACAGGCCTCTAGCATTTAAAACATGGTGTTCTTTATATGACTGAAACTCAACTACAATCATTTGTAAGCATTTAAAACATGGTGTTCTTTATATGACAAACTCAACTACAATCATTTGTAATCAAGGTGTTTAAATAAAGACATATGAAATAAAAAACCAAACATGATCTTCAGTTTTCCGAGCTATCTCCCTGGCCCTCCATTGCATCTTCTATAGCATGCACTGCTCTCTAAACACACTATCGTTTACTGATTAAATCTAAAACATATCTGCAGAGAATCTGAATAAACTTCTCTAAAAGTCCCAGTACAAGAATAATCTTAACTATTCAAGGTCAAGATCAAAGAGGGCATGAAAACAGATGAGTTGTCCTAGACTCTAATCAGTATATCCAATCTCCCCAATGATCTTGAGCATTCTCTGACTACAGAAGTTGCTAGTCAGGACTTGAACAAAAGATATACTTTCGGGGCGGGCGGTGGCGCTGCAGGTAAGGTGCCTGCCTTACCGCGCGAGCCTTGGACGGACCACAGTTCGATCCCCCGGTTCCCATATGGTCCCCCGTGCCTGCCAGGAGTGACTTCTGAGCACATAGCCAGGAGCAACCCCTGAGCGTCACTGGGTGTGGCCCAAAAACCAAAAAAAAAAAAAAAAAAAAAAAAAAAAAAATGATATACTTTCTCCAGTTTGGAATTAGAAAAAAACTGAGCTCTATATAAATAAAGTAGTATATAGCATGCTTTGGAAGCCCAAGGCCACAAGCTAGAGCCAAGAGCCAAGCATACTGTGGGCACATAAATGTGACCACCACAACTAAGGTATATTATTCCAGGCAGGAATATGAAGAATTTGAGTACCAAAACCAAATGACTCCAGTTATTGCAACAACAAAGGGAAAAGGAAGTTTTTAAAATGTGTGATATTAACATACATGCAATCAGCACACAAAGCCCAAAATCCCTAGAACACCAAACAAGACAGGTTATAATTAAAGGAACTATACAGCCTACTGATGCAGCTCCTTTATTTATTTATTTTCTGGCCACACCCATTTGATGCTCAGGGATTACTCCTGGCTAAGCGCTCAGAAACTGCCCCTGGCTTGGGACGCCATATGGGACGCCGGGGGATTGAACCTCGGTCACGATCTTTCCTTGGCTAGCACTTGCAAGGTAGACACCTTACCTCTAGTGCCACCTCGCCCCCCCCCCTTTATAAGCCATACTCGGTGATGCTCAGGCGTTACTCCTGGCTCTACCCTTAGAAATTACAGAAATCTGGCAGTGCTCAGGGGACCATAGGGATGTTGATGGTCAAACATATGTCAGCTGTACTACCAGTTCCTACTGATGCCGTTCTTTTGTGATGTTTCACTCTTGAAATGCATTCCACATTAACTCTGACATGTCAGGTACCATTGGGGAAAAAACTAAAAACTACAAATATCAATGCTTTCTAACTGCTACATGACCACTACAAAAGACAGTAAACTAAGAATGTCTCTGGACCAGGTACCAGTACCTTGGGCTTGTCTGTGAGTCAATACAGCTTCTGTCCGCTGCATGTGCCTTTTCAGAAGCTGCGAGCTCCCAATTTGACTGCATTTCTGTGCAGAGGCTACTGTAGTTACTTTGGTCTTGGGACTGGATGTGGGACTGCTGGACACACTGGAGAGATCCTGAGAAGGGTGAGAAGGAGAGGAGTGAGAAGGAGTTGAGCCAATGATGAAATCATTGTTCCCCTCGAATGTCCTGAGTTGTAGAACTCTCAAACTTACTCCACTGAAAAAGTGAACAGACAGTCTCAGGAAGTGAAGAAACCTATTCCATCAATCTGACTCCACAGCAAAAGTGCTCCCCCCACTCCTGCATTACCTCTGAGCCTGAGGGTGAGGCAGGCAGCTTGGCAGCTGGGGACGCAGGTCGACTGGCCCGCTGCTCAGGGATCTCAAAGGCCAAGTCTCTTCGAGTCATATCCCTGGCCTTCTTCTTCTTCTCAGCATCTTGATCCCGAGGCTCAGAGGTTACATGGCTTTCGTTGCGAGTGAGCACTCCAGTCAGAAAGTCTACAATCTCATCCTAGAGCAAAGAGGAAAGCAGGCCTCTGAGTAAACATCTCTAGTAGTTTCTATTCAAATTGATACTTTGGCTTTGGCATGAGATTTCGAATTGTTATTTTTCTATTCCACACCTGCTCTGAGAGTTCATAGCCAGGAACTTCTACAACATATCCTCCCCCTTATGATTTGCTAGTGTGTACCTCCATTACTTACCTCCCTCTTCCCACCTTTTCTTAGCTTTAACTTAAGCCTACCAGAGGTCTGTCTCAGTGGTCTCCTTACCAGAGGTCTCCTTACCCTTAGAGGCTATTACCTCTAAATACTAAATATTTACTAATATTAATACTAAATATAATATATATAATAATAGTAATAATAATAATAATAATAAAATACTAATACTAAAGTAAAAAAGACAAGCATTACTAAGAAAAACACAAAAACCAACTGTGTACCTGAATGCATCTGTCCACCATGCTCTGAGTCAACCCTTCTGATTTCTTCTTAGCTTTGCTTATTCTAGGAAACAAAAAAGAACGTAACATTTACTTCTAAACATTCCAGGGCATCCTATGCAGATAAGAATGGATCTCCATTTTATGTTATTTTCTAGGCACAGGAATAAAGATTATGTTGGTCTTCAGACAGACCTAAAGTAATTTATGAACGCAGTTTCCACATGTGCAAAATATGGGACAGTCAGTTCATGAGACTTATGGAGCTGATGCAAAATAAATTTGTGTAAAGAACTAAAGAATGTATGGGACAGCATCTACTTGGAATGCTAATAAACCTATGGCTAAATGGATAAATACTACCTGATTACCAAGCTCTCAATCAGAAGTCTCCCAACACCAGCTCTTAAATTTTACTGAAAGCAGTGGAACTGACATTAATAAGAAGGGGATGAAAAGTGGTCAGTCCTAGGTCTGTTTAGAACAGATTAATGCTAAAGGATAAGAAAGTATGATCACAGTGAATTAGTTTTCCTTCTATAAAAGCTAGCTTTTCAAACCTAGATTTGACTAAGCAGAGGAGAGTGACCAATGTTCTCACTTTAAACTCTGATATCCCTATTTATTGGTTGCTTTTTGTAGGGAGTGGTTTTTGGGCCACACCCAGTAGTGCCCAGAGCTCTGCACTAAATCACTTTTTGAAGAGTCTGGGGGTGCCACAGACCAAACCCAAGTGGGTCAAAATCAAGGAAAGTGCCCTACTTATTGTACTATCTTGTCACAGCCCAATTCAGGAGTGAAAAACTCCTGAATAATTTCATATCAGAAAAGTCTACATTTGAGTTTGTCACCTAAGACTAACCCCTTGTCAGAATGGTTTGAGCATGAAATCTTGAGGCTGTGACAATTTTTACCCTTCCCCCTTTAAGAAAATTTGGGCATCAAAAATTCCTTTCCTTCAGTCAAAGGAATGACAGTACAAAACCGCCAGGAAAACCTGATGCACCCCCGCTGGGCAGTCTCTCTGGCTTGGCGCCAGGGAAGTTTCCCCTTCTTTCCTCCAAGCTCAATAATGCATAGTTAGTTACCATGCTTTTACCCAAAACACAAAACATTTCTCCCCTCTCTTCCTGATAACTTACTTAATATTTTTCACTCCCCCATTAGCTGTCTGCCTTTTCCTACTTCCTAATTACTACCTGGGTTTCACTTCTTTTGTTTCTATCGAAACTAGATAACTCCAAGACAGAAATTCCTTTCCATCTCCTGGCCTGGACCTTTCAGATGCAAAGTTTCAGCTAGCATCCATTTGTCCTTTCTCAACTCTGGCTTCTCTGTCACTTCATATGCTAATTCTAGTTTCAATCTCAGGATTGCACCCCCTTTTTCTTTTGGCTTTGCCCTCACCTTGCATTCCAGATTTTTGCTATATAAGGCTGAG